>JAVJIF010009901.1:0-224510 GCA_038442645.1 Agave tequilana
TTGCATATACATTGTCACATTACCATACTTTTTATCTAATAAATCCTATTAATAACTCTTATTCTTCTTTGTTAAATATAGGCCCATTGCTAAAAGAAAGAAAAGAGAAACAAGCCCAAAAGCCCATCAAATTCTAATTTAATTCAGAATAAATTCGAAATCAGGGAATCAGGGCAGATCTTGGCAAATCAGAGAGGTTGAAAATTGGTTGAAATGAATCTTCTTAAATCAAGCTATTGAAGCCAACAATCAAAGGCTATTTCGTCAAATCCTAGAGCTGAAACGAGAAAACCAGCAGAAGATATGGGAGAATCACCAAACCAGGGAGTTTCACCATTTGGGTGTGGCCACCTGGCCACACCAGGGCCGCGTCCGCGTTTCTGCGGCCTTGTTAATTCTGTTGGGGGAGCGTTTGCTCCCCCAATCTTCCCACGACCTCTCCCTTCTAGTTTTTCCCTATAAATACCATTTTCAATAGAGAAGAAAAGAGTAAAGACTAGGATTAGAATTTTTGTTATTCTTTACGATTTTAGGCTCTTTGTTAGATAGTATAAAAGTTGTAACTTTGTTTTGTAATTTCTAGTTCAAATTAAATACCAATGAGAGAGAGGAACTGAGCGATTGTAATTCGAAGATTGAAGTGACATCAATAAAAAGATCAAGCTTTCTCTTCTACCACTCCAATTCACGGTATGTCTTGCTTTACTTACAAGTATTATTTTTCATCTTCCATGAGTAGCTAATTTCATTTTCTGGGCTCACTAATTACTCTCTTCTATCACCTCTCTCTTGATTGTTTTCATGAAAGCAACACCTTTTGAATCAAAAAATATCTTAGTTAAACTTCGTTCTTGAAAGCACATGATGATGTCTTTACTTTAAACTTAGACTTTCAATGCACAAATATTTGTAAACTGTTTTTATTCCATACTTAATTCTTCGCGCTTGATGGTTTAACATTCTCTTTTTTAATGATTTGTAAATAAAGGGCTTAAGATTTAAACGAAACCATTTTATTTGTTTTACTTGGGCATTAAAAGAAACTAAAGGTTTTTTTGCTTATGATAAAAATGATGCACCCAAATGTTCTTGAGATAAGTACATAGTTGAGTTTAAAAATTAGTGAGCCCAGATCTTCTCCTTCTTATATTAAAAAAACAACAAATCACTTTTTAAGCTTTTTAATTTAATCACCTTTTCCAAAGCCTTCTCAAATTTGCAATTTTCTTTTAATCATTTCCTTCTCTCCATTCTCTTTTCAACTAAAAAACTAGCACCATTCTTAGCTTTCCAAATAAAACACCGAAAAGTTTCATCGCACTCCTCCTCGTGGACACGACCATTAGCCCAAGCTACACGGTAAATCCTTGCTCTTTCATTTTTCAAACAATTTTTCATTTCTTGTAGATCTTGTAATAGGCAAGAGAGTGGTATATAGGATGAAAGTTAGAGTGCTTGTAATGGAGGGTGACACTTTATGAAAAGTTCTCACTTTATTTCTACTTGTTTTTTTCCTCTCTAACTCCTTTTACATGCTTAGCTAATTTTCTCTAATGGCAACTAACTACTAACCACTAACTTGCTTACTCCTTACTTGATAATCCACATGAATCTAATAGCCTCTACTTGGCTTTGCTCTTGCAAGAGCCATTGATGGCTCATGACGATGGATTCTGACACTCTATCATCCTAACTCTCTAACAAGCTAATATTACTTTATTCCATTCTTGTTCTTGTTTAGTTTTGATGGTTTAAGCATACCTTGCACTTGTTTATTAAGTTTAGATGTGTGAGTTATCTTATGGGTCATGCTTTGAAACGCTCTTAAACCAAGGATAGTAATGGCCAAGGATACATGTGAGACAACTATCACTAAGAGATTAGCATGGTTAGTAGAGCCAATAGTAGTTAGTAGCCATGATTTTTTTTCCTTTTTCTTTGTTTTAGATATATCTCAGAGATCACAAATATTTTCTCTTCAATGTTTCCTACTTCTTTGATTTCACCATACTCTTCTCTTTTCATTCTTTTTTTTTTCTTTTGGTCTTTAAAACATAGAAGAACCATTAATACTCACGTGAATAGACCGGTAAAGATTCAATTGCTTCCCATCCTTGTGGATTTGACCCATTTTAGCCTCTATGCTATAATGGAAGTATCGAGGAAGCCAAACTACACACACTGTAACGCTTGATTTCAAAATAACACTTTTTGTGCGCGGTACTCCCCCGATCAAATTTTGGCACCGTTGCCAGGGATGGAAACGGTTTGATTTCACGTTTTTGTTAACTTTTCTCTTTGTTTTTGGTGTGTAGGTCAAAAATTTAGAAATTTAGCATCGCAGAAATCCACACTTGCTTTTGTGTGATTAGGTAAATTCTTGTATATTGCTATATTCTGCTGCTAGTTTCTATTACTTATGCACGGCAATAATTTAAGAACTAAAATATGGTAACTGTATGTTTTAACATGGATTAGATATTTACGTTTAGGCACATGTCAATTTTTATTCCAATATACTGTATTTTGTTCTTCCGCTGTTATGATTTGGACCGAGGTGTACATATTGCATTGCATATAGTTAGGACAAACACGTTGGTGATTTACTCGCTTTGTGTGATCATTCTTATCTATATTGCATACTTGCACGAATTGAAATTAAGGGCCAAACTAAATATAGATAAGGAGGGAAAGTCATTACCCTCCCTTATCCAAAAATCACCTCCTCACTCACACAACCTAAGCTTAATAAACTTACTAGATGTTGGCGCTTAGGGACATGTCAGACTCATTTAAGAGATTGATCTAAGGGGGAAGCTGTTAGACTTTGACTCTTGTCAAATCAGTGTCAAAGGTTGGGGATTAAGAGGCGAAACCTCGAAGAATAGTGGTTTAGCATAATTAGCCTGATGTAAAAAATGAAAGTGAAAGGAATCACCGTGTAGCTTTAGGCTAACGAGTCGTGTCCACGAGGAGGAATGCGATAGAAGCTTTTCGGTATTTTTTAAGTAACAAAGAATGAAGTTAGGTGTCTTTCTTTTTAAGTTGAAAAAGAGAATAGAGAGAAAGAAAGTGATTAAAAGAAAAACTTAAAAATTAGAGAAGGCTTTGGAAAAGGTGATCTTAAAAAATGATGAAGATTGTTTGGTTGTTTTTTTTATATAGGAAAAGATCTGGGCTCACTAATTTTTTTGCTTAACTACTTATCTCAAGAACATTTTTAGTGCATCACTTTTATCATAGGCAAAAAGCTTAATTTCTTTTAGTCTTCAAGTAAAACAAATGAGATGATTTTGAATCAAATCATGAGGTCTTTCTTAACACAACATTAAAAATAGAATGTTAAACCATCAAACGCGAAGAAGCAAGTATGGAATAAAAATGATTTAACAATATTTGTGCTTTGAAAGTCCAAGTTTTAAAAGAAGAGCGTCATCATGAGCTTTCAAGAATAAGGTTTGACTTTAGGCATTATAATTCAAGAGAGTTCTTTTCAAATTTAATCGAGAGAGACGAGGTAGAAAAGATTAATTAGTGAGCCCAGAAAATGATTTAACTACTCATTATGAAATGAAAAACAACAAGAGATTGACAATTAAACATAAACATACCGAATTCAAGTTGAGTTGAAATAGCAAGTAGAAGCTCCTTTGATTGTCACTTCAAAGACGAATTACACACTCAATTCTACTCTTCTCTCTTTGCTGGTCTAAACTAAAAAAATAAATAGGAGATATAACTTCTCCAAGCTATCTAACAATGTTCCTAAAACTCTAAAAATGAACAAGAAATTTAATCCTAGTTTTCGCTAATTTTCAGTACAAAACCCTGCTTTTATAGGCAAAACCCAGAGGGAAAGGAGTGAGGAGATAAGGGGAGCAAACGCTGCCCTTATCTCCACCAACAAGCCGCGGACCCGTAGCTTGGGCCGCGGATCCGCAGCCAGGATGTGACCAAATGGCAACATCCTGGTGGAGATCTTCATGGCGCGGGATTTGACTCCCTTTTGTCCGGCTGGATTTGCTGTTTAACACTGATTCTGTTCTGAACTTCGGTGATTCTCAAGCTAATCAAATTAACCGGTTTTCAACCTCTCTGATCTTCTATGATCTACCCTGATCTTCTGATTTTGAATTAATTCTGAATTAAATTAGAATTTGATGGGCTTTTGGGCTTATTTTTCTTCCCTTTTCTTTAGCAATGGGCCTGTACTTTATAGAAAAAAATAAGACTTATTAATAGGATTTATAGATAATAAACATGGTAATGTGATAATATATATGTAATATATGTAACCGATCACACCCCCACACTTATCTTTTGCTCACCCTCGAGCAAAACATCAAAACAAATCCTAATCAATTATTAGATCACTTTCGCAAGTTACTCGATTGCACTGAGCATGTGCTGTTGGCCCAGAGGCCTTCCACTCTAGTTTGATGATGATTAACTCATGTGGTTATGTTTACTAATAATCTTGTGATGTTTATTTTCAGATACTTAACTAAGATATTAGTAGGTGATTAGCTTCAACAAAGGTGTTTTGGAGTTTTTCACATGGTGATTCAAGAGCCCGAGCGTCAAAGTTCATATCTAGCATTTGTTGGAGTCAAGCTCGGTGGATCACGGTTTGGATCGAGTCGACTTGGAGATGGCCCTCTACAAGAAGACCTCGGTACATAGTTTAGTTTTTATTTTAGATCCGTTTGTTAAAGATTAGATAGTGTGATATGCTCAAGTTCACCACACACACACTTGTTTAAGGTTTCATGTTTATTGGTTTTCGATTTTTGGTTTAACCGATCTTGGTTTTCATGAATAGATAGAATCAAAACAAGTTTACATGGTTTAATGTATATTAGATTTATTCTATATACATGCATGCTTCAAACTATTTAAACAAACTTAGTTTGATAGTCTATTTCATGAGTTTGGAGTTTTGATATTTTAACAAAACTTATTTTTGGTTTTAAAGTCAAAAACATTGATATATATATATCTTTCATGTATATTGGATTCTATCCATATACTATATGCTTCAAGTTGTTTCAAATATCATGTTTTTGTATTTGGATGAGTTTGGGACAAAACGAATTTTCAATTCAAAAATTCAAGTTTTGAAAAATACAGATTTTAGTTTTTGGCAAAATTTCTAAGTCACAAAAATAGTTCAAATTGTTTGAAATATGTGTTGAATTTTTTCACACATGTTTGTTTATCAAAGTATTATACTGAAACTATTTTTGTGGATTTTTAGAAAATTTATGGGATTTATTTAATGATAAAAACCAAGTTTTTCAAGTCCCTAAACCTGTCTGCCAGGCTCTGGCGGTCGACCGACCGGTCGACCGGACTAGGAGCTGTTGGCCCAAAGGACTTCTGAAAATCACCTAGAGGGGGGGGGGTGAATAGGTGATAATGCTAATCAATGGACAAATTAAAAATTAAGATGTAACAATCACCCAACAAGATTCACAAGATGAATGAAAGAAAGTAAATATGGCAATGATGATGATAAGCAAGTAATAAGTGCAAGAATGTAAACCAAACGCAAACACAAGGATATGTTATCGAGGTTCGAGCACCCAGCTCTACTCCCCGCCTTCCCCAGAAGGATTCTAGCTACTTCCACTATCACAAAGAAATCACAATTACACCGGAGTACCCAACTCCACAATCTCAATTACAAGCAATTTCTGAGTAGTCAAAAGACCACAAACTCTCTCTTTCAAAAGTCTCTTCCCTTACAAAAGGTCCTTAGAGAACAATGAGTAGGAATGAAGCTCTTGTCAGTGAAGTGAGAAAGAAAATTAAATCAGAGAGTATTTCAAAAACCACTTCAGAAAATGAGAGAGAATTTCAGCACAAAAACCAAGAAACAAAGCTCTTTTGAATGCCTCAAACTTTTGAATTTTTCTTAAAAAAAAATGTTGTAAACAATCTCTCCCCAAACACCCCTATTTATAGGAGAGGGCTAGGGTAAGGGATAAAACATAATTAGGATTAATCAGAGAGTATTAGGTTTGAAATATATCCCTTAAACCAATTTTAAACACAAAAAGACAAAATTTAAAACAGCCCAGAAAATAGCCATTTACTGTTCAACGGCTAGTCCGGTCGACCGGTCCGGTCGACCGCCTATACAAAAATAGAGCCGTTACAGGCAACCGGTCGACCGCCCGGTCGACCCAACAAACCCGAGAGCAAAGCCATTGCAGTCAGGTCGACCGCCCGGTCGACCGGCAGACATGCACACTGATACGTGCATCTGCCAGAACCTCGGTCGACTAGTCCGGTCGACCGGACGACTGACATAGGCACGGTCGACTGGTGCGGTCGACCGGCTCAGGTCAAAAGTCAGGTTTAAAACACAATTTTGAAAAGACTTTGATTTTATGAAAAATATCTTTAAATAGTAATAAGTATAAAACATAAAAATTGATTTGTAGGCAGAGGATTTTGTATAAAAATATTTTGTACATTTTATAGAAAATCATCTTAGAAACAATATGTGTGCAAAAACGTGTGTGATTGAGCTTCAAACCTATCTATCATTCTTTAACAAAATTCTAAACTTATAAACTAAAATCAAATCTTGTTGAGCAATCTTCAAGTCTTGAGCCATGCTATGCCTTGTTAGAGCCCCTTCTTCTATGTTCCTTCCTTGATATGCAATATGCCTTCTTTGCTTCATGAAACCTAGAAGTTGTTGCAATAGCTAAGCAATGGCCTCCAAATATTGTACTAACCTGAAACTTATCTTAAACAAACTCATTAGTACCAAATAGCACTAATTTGGTTTGTCATCATCAAAACTCAATAAATGAAGAGTGTAACCTTTGGGCCAACAATCTCCCCCTTTTTGATGATGACAAAACAAATAGGCTACAAGATAAAAATATAGGGGAGGAGAAAATCCCCCTCAAATTATGCTATATAAAGAAAACATTAAACTCAAAACACAAGAATTCATGATAAAACTAAAAACATATATGCTCTTGATACCAATTTAAACCAATTGAAACAATAATGAAAATCACATGTTATTTACTTGATACTAACAAACACAAGATTCTCAAAACGCATGAAAACAAAACAAGACAACAAAAACATATATAAACTCATATAAACTCATATGGAACCAAGACCATATAAATTTATTTTTATCATGTACTAACTTATTCTCCCCCTTTTTGTCATACATCAAAAAGGGTTAGGAATCACATGTTTAATCAATAATACAAACATTAAGTTCTCCACAAATAAACGAAAATCTAGCAAAATCAAGAGGTTTAGTGAAAATATCGGCTAGTTGCAAATCCGTAGAAACATAATCAATATCTATATCTCCTTTCTCAAAATGATCTCTAAGAAAGTGATATCTAATCTCAATGTGCTTGGTCTTACTATGTTGATTTGCATTCTTAGTCATGTGTATAGTACTAGTATTATCACAAAATATTTTTATATGATCAAATGCAAATCAAAATCAAGGAGAGTATGTTTCATCTAAAGGACTTGTGCACAACAAGCCCCCACGGCAACATGCTCCGCCTCGGCGGTTGAGAGTGCTACGGAATTTTGTTTCCTAGAGGACCATGAAACAAGACAATTACCAAGAAATTGACATGTCCCACTAGTACTCTTTCTATCTACTCTACAACCCGCATAGTCGGCATCCGAATAACTCGTCATTGAGAAATCTCCGGTTTTCGGATACCATAGACCCATCCCAATAGTGCCCTTAATATAACGGAATAATGCGTTTTACCGTAATAAGATGGGACTCTTTAGGACACGATTGAAATCTAGCAAAAAGACACACACTAAACATGATATCCGGCCTACTTGTCGTTAAATAAAAAGACTTCCTATCATGTTTCTATATAATTTAATATCAACATTTTTACCTTGGTCATCTTTATCAAGCTTGGTTGCAGTTGCCATGGGAGTGTTGCAAGTCTTTGAGCCTTCAAGTCCAAACTTCGTTACGAGTTCCTTTGCGTACTTGGCTTGACTTATGAACGTCCCGTTTTGCAATTGCTTGATTTGGAGTCCAAGGAAGAAATTGAGTTCACCCATTGAAGGCATTTCAAATTCAAGTTGCATGACCTTTTCAAAATCCTTGCATAAAAGCTCATTAGTAGAACCAAAAATTATATCATCTACATAAATTTGCACAATTAATATATCATTATCAACATGCTTAGTAAATAGAGTTGTGTCTACTTTGCCTTTAACAAAATCATTTGAAATTAGAAAACTAGAAAGCCTTTCATACCAAGCTCTAGGAGCTTGTTTCAATCCATATAAAGCTTTATCAAGTTTGAAAACAAAATCGGGATGAACATGATCAACAAAACCGGCAGGTTGAGAAACATAAACTTCTTGATTAATAAAACCATTCAAAAATGCACTTTTCACATCCATTTGAAAAAGTTTAAATTTTTGAAAGATGCAAAAGCTAGTGTCATCCGTATGGCTTCAAGCCGTGCTACGGGTGCAAAGGTCTCCTCAAAGTCAATTCCCTCAACTTAAGTGTAACCTTGGGCCACTAACCTAGCTTTATTCCTAATGACATTTCCGGACTCATCCATCTTGTTTCTAAAGATCCACTTAGTACCAATTATTGGTTTATCGTGGGGCTTAGGAACAAGGTGCCAAACTTGGTTGCGCTCAAATTGATTGAGTTCCTCTTGCATGGCAAGCAACCAATATGGGTCCGTCTCGGCTTCGAGAATGCCTTTGGGTTCAAAATGAGAAATGAAAGCAAAGTTACCACATAGGTCATGGAGTTTGGAGCGTGTTGTGACTCCTTTAAATGCATCACCCAAGATGAGCTCCTTAGGATGATTTGTAGCGTATCTCCAAGCTTTAAGAAGCGGTTGAGAGCTTTCTCTTTATCCTCTTGAACATCACCAATTGATTCTTGCTTTTCTTCTTGAGCGGGTGAGTCCTTCAAGGATAGTCTCTCCATGTCTTCACCTAATGGTTCAATCTCTACAACATTCTCAACAACCACATTAGATTCTTCAAACTTAACATGCATGGTTTCTTCAATAGTGAGTGAAGATCTATTAGAAACTCTATATGCTTTGCTAGTAGAAGAATATCCAACAAAGATAGCTTCATAAGCCTTAGCATCAAATTTACCCAAATTCTCTTTAGTATTTAAAACAAAACACTTGCATCCAAAAACTTTAAAATATGCAACATTAGGTTTTCTAGAATGATACAATTCAAAAGATGTTTTGGAAGAATTCTTACACACATAAATACGATTTGAAATATAGCATGTGGTGTTTACGGCCTCGGCCTATAAATATTGAGGGAGGTCATATTCACTTATCATTGTCCTAGCCATTTCTTGAAGTGTTCTATTTTTCCTTTCTACAACTCCATTTTGTTGTGGAGTCCTAGGACAAGACATTTCATGCTTGATTCCCTTTTCATCACAATAAGTCATGAAGAGTTGGTTAATAAACTCACCACCTCTATCACTCCTTATTCTCAAAATCGAAAAACCTTTTTCTTTTTCAACCCTTTTTCGAAAAATTTTGAAGTGAGAGAATGTTTGATCTTTACTTTGCAAGAAAAAAACCCAAGTGAAACGGGAAAAATCATCAACTAAAACAAATGCAAATCTACTACCATTTAAACTTTTAGTTTGTGTAGGTCCAAAAAGATCCATATGAATTAGTTCCAAGGGCCTAGTAGACATGATATCCTTAATTGGTTTGAAGGAAGACTTGGTTTGTTTCCCAAGTTGGCACGCACCACAAATGCGGTCTTTCTCAAACTTCAAGCAAGGTATACCCTTTACTAAATCCTTAGAATTAATTCTAGCAAGATGGTCAAAAGATGCATGTCCTAATCTTCTATGCCAAAGTCAAGAATTTTAATCAAAAGCATTTAAGCATTTAGTAGAACAATCTAAATTAAGCATGTCAATGATATAAACATTATTATCACGAAAATCGGTAAGAATACAATCATCGGATTTAACATCAAAAATCTTGAAAGAAGAATCATCAAAAATAACTTTAAGTCCACTGTCACAAAGTTGACTAATGCTAAGCAAATTATGTTTTAAACCGTCTACTAAAACAACATTCTCTATAATAGGAGATGCACCAATTTGAATGTTACCTATACCGATGATAGTTCCTTTGGAGTCATCCCGAAGGTGACGGAGCCACCTTCCATGTACCTTGATAGGGTTGTAAAGTTGTTGATATCCCACGTCATATGTCTTGAACAACCACTATCAAGGTACCACCGCTCCCTACGTCTTGGAGCCTTGGTGTGTACCTACATCAAATAATTTAGGACTTGATTTTGGTACCAACATTTTCTTGGGTCCTAAGGGGTTAGTTTCATTAACCCAAACAAGATTATTTGATCTATTAACTTGGTCATAGCAAAATTAGCTAAATGTCCATTCTTACCACAATATGTGCATCTATATACTCTACCATATTTGAAAGCATAATGAGTGTGTGATTTGTGAGCATGAGAGTTGTGAGCATGAAAAGATTTAGCATGTGTAGTGTGAGCATGAGTAGACTTAACATGAGAGGTGTGCTTTTTAGAAAATATGTTCTCAAGTTTCTTTGTGTTAAAAGCACAATCATTTAAAACTTTTTCAAAATCATTTATTTTAGATTTAAAAGAAGAAATTTCATTTTTATCAATCATAGGAGATTTTGCCTTACAAGAAACCTTGTAGGCATTAAACTCATTTGAATAGAAATAAGATTAGAAGAAATATCATCCTTTTCTTTAGAAACCATAGCAAGTTGATTTTTGAGAAAAGCAACTTCCTTTTGCAATTTTAAGCATTCAAGTTTCTTGTTATCATAAGTTTCGAAAAGTTCAACAAAAGCATGTACAAGAACTTCCTTACTTAATTCATCATCTTCATCATCATGAGATTGAGGGGTTACCTTAGGAGTGTTTGCCATGAAACACATGTTCGCCGTATCCACCTCTTCTTCGGACTCGCTTTCCGAATCCCACGTTGCCTTGTATGCTTTCTTTTCCTCCGGCTTCTTTGGCTTGAAGGAGGAAGTCATCTTCTTCTTGAACTCCGGGCAATCCGCCATGATATGTCCGGGTTTGCAGCAATTGTAGCAAATGATCCTTCTCTCCTCTTTGCCTTCAAATTTTCTCCGGAAGTTGAGCTTGTTCTTCCGGTACAACCTCTTGACATTCCACACAAGTAGAGTTAGCTCCTCATCTTCTTCTTCGTCTTCTTCATCGTCATCATTTGTGGATGAAGTCTTGAAGGCTATGGATTTCTTCTTTGAAGTAGTGGCCTCTTCTCTTGCCTTCTTCTCCATCTCATGGGTCTTTAGGTTCCCAATGAGACTAATGAGGTCCATCTCGTCCTTGTCGTTCAATTCTTTTAAGGTGGTGGCCTTTATCTCCCATGAAGACGGAAGAGCCTGAATCACTTTCCGCACCTTTGATCGTTGGAGATGTCATCACCTAAGGAAGAAAGACCATTAGTGATTTTAGTAAATCTTGTAATCATACTATCAATAGACTCATCATCAATCATTTTAAATGACTCATATTGGGACCTCAAGAGATCTATCTTAGCTCTCTTGACTTGTGAAGTCCTTTCGTGTGTGACCAATAAGTGTTGCCAAATCTCATAGGCGGATTGGCAATGAATTACCCGTGTAAGGTCATCCTCATTCAAGGCGGTTAATAGGGAGTTTTGGGCCTTGGAGTTAGCCTCATATTCTCTAAAGTTGAAGTCGGTCCAAGTGCTCTCTGTAAGATCACCTAGAGGGGGGGTGAATAGGTGATGGCTAATCTAATGGTCACTTATGAACAAATAATGCGGAATTAAAACTAAGTAGACCAAATTAAACTCTTTTAATTTAAACACTTATGTATAACACAAGAGTGTTGCCGAATTCCCCTTGCGAGGCTCTGGACAAGCTCCTCTAGATTCCCCTTGAATGGGTTGAGGTGCCGCGTTGGCTCTCTTGGTTGAATACTAGTGTTAAAAACAATCCCAAGCAAGTATGTATATCAATTATGAGCACAAGGGAATATATCATGCATATATAAGATGAACACAATAAATTGAATGCAAGATATAAAATAGAGACAAAGAGAGAGAGAGGGAAGAGTAAGCAATCGCAAACACAAAGGGTTTGTTTCGAGGTTCGAGCACACTTGCTCTACATCCCCGCCTTCGACACACGAAGGATTTCCACTATGCAAGATCCCACCGGATCTCTCCTCGGTGCCGTACACCTACAAACCCTCGGACTCCCAAGTCCCGTACACACGCAAGCCCCCTAAGCTTGCCGAGGCCGCACCTCGAACCACCAAGAGTTCACAACCGAACTCCAACCACAACGAGCACACTTGCCCGCTTCCTCAAGGTACAAAGAAATATCTTTGGTGATCACAACACTTTGATCACCTAAAGAGCACTCTCACTACAACACACCTATAGGAATATCTAGCAATGGAAAGCTCAAGTGTGTGGTGAGAAAATGAAGGAAAGAAAGCTATGGAGGAAAAACTCAAGAATCACTTTTACACACTCAATAAAAACTCTTCCTTTTGATTGGAAGTATTTGCACTAAAATCTTGTGGAGAAACTCTTCTAAAAGTATCTGAAAAACTGCTCAAGAAGTCTCCTAAATGTTAACCTCAAAACAGATGACAAAATCCCTTTATATAGGCTGCCCAGAAAAAGAGCCGTTGGGGTTCTGTCAGAGCTGGCGGTCGACCGCCGGTCGACCGGCCAACGGTCATTTTTCTGACCGTTGCAGCCACCGGTCGACTGGTGAGTCGACCGCTCTTCTGGAATGAACTGTCGGTCGACCGATCCGGTCGACTGGCAATTTCCAGAGAGCAACAGGTTTGGGTCGGTCGAGTATCGGTCGAGTCCCGGTCGACTGATACGCGCATGCACAAAATTGTGCATGTCGGTCGAGTGCCGGTCGACCGGTCACTGAGAAATTCTGAAAAATCAGAACTTCCAGGACCTGGAAAATTATGGAATTAGGTTTTGGGTCTTGGATAAAATGTTTTGGTCTTGAAAAATCATAGAGTATGAGCATGTGTCATACTACTATCAAGGTAAAATACTTGTAAAAATTCTTTTGATAAAAACCTAATTTTCCATGAAATGTTTTTCCAAACCTTTATCAAGAACAAAAACAAGATATTTGAGTTCATTTAAAAGCATAGTGTGTATGGATATGATCCATTCCACAATCAATATGAAATATCTATGTTTTTGAAATCTAGTATACAACTTGGTTTTGGTTAAAGAATATACATGATAGAAATACCAAAAACCAACAAATATTTTGTCTCAAAGAAAAATCTTTTTCTAAAAATAAAAGTTCTTTTCTAAAAACATAAAAATCTTTTATGAAAGCAATCAAGAGTTCTATCAAGAGTGTGTGTGTGTGATATAACTTGAGCAATCCACCAACTATCTATCCTTTACATTTTTACTAAAACAAAAAATACAAATTCTATACCTAGACCCAAGTCTTCAACTTCTTGAAGTCTTCACTTGAAGCTTCACATCATCTTGACTTGGTCCAAGCTTGATCCAAAGCTCCTTGGATCACAACATG
This sequence comes from Agave tequilana, assembly GCA_038442645.1. NCBI lineage: Eukaryota > Viridiplantae > Streptophyta > Magnoliopsida > Asparagales > Asparagaceae > Agave > Agave tequilana. The sequence continues at coordinate 13,620 of JAVJIF010009901.1, forward strand.
CAAGCTCCAAATCTTGATCTTTTAACCTTTGTTGAGCTTTGCACCTACTAAGATCTTGATCATGAATCTGTCACTAATTAGCACAAGATCATTAGTAAATATAACTTCATGAGTTGATCATCATCAAAACTAGGGCGATAGGCCTTTGGGCCAACAATCTCCCCCTTTTTGATGATGACAAAACTCATGAAATTATATATGCATGGATTAAAGTAAAGCTTCAAAGAAGCTCCCCCTTAACTCATGCATAATAAATAAGCAATAGATATTCAATGAAGTACATAAAAATGTATGCAAATGAATGCACAAAAATGCACAAATCTTTTTCTCAAACTTTTATATTCTTTTATTTATTTGGTATGCATGAGTAAAAGCACAAGTCAAAATCTTTCTCCCCCTTAAGTAAGGAAATCATGAAATCATGCATATAAAATCACAAATTCTTCTCCCCCTTTTTGTCAATCATCAACAAAGGGTTCAAAGAAAAATACATCAAACAAATTTTTCTCCCCCTTTTGTTAAAAACAAAGAGATCAAGGAGGGGTAAATACAAATCAATCAATAAAATTTATATGCGATATAAATTCATGAAGAGGAAGACGTTAAGTTAGCTTCCCGACACATATACATTACATGAAAGAGGGATGACAAGCCCTAATTCACATAACGTATAATATGTCATGCATAAGAGGAGATGTGAAGCTCCCCCTACACACGTATATCATGAAAAGAAGAGTTGTCAAGCTCCTCAAATTATAATATACTCAACATGAATCTACATATGGAAGAGATGTTAAGCTCTCCTTGCATATAGACAATACAAATCAAAAAAAAAATTTTGAATTTTTCTTTATCAAAACAAAATTTTAACTTTTTCTTAGTAATAACAAATTTTGAGATATCGATTGTAAAATAATCAAATTTTGAATTTTTGATACCAATTTCAAAACACAATGCATAAGCTTATTATGAAATACCAATTTGAAATCTAATTAAGCTTAGCATCAACAATCTTTGTGCTTTAAAGGAAATACCACTTGTAAAATAAGCACAAATAGATAACATATATGTATGACAAGATAATACCAATAGAAATTGATATAATTTGAAGGCATTCATACATACAATCAAAATATGGATATACACAACATGAAGTCATTTGATACCAATTGCAAATAACCAATGATACCAATTGAAAAGTAAGCATAAGTGTATACATCATGTAATCTACCATATGAAGAATTCAAACTAGTTAAATGAAAGTGTTTTAACAACTAGTAAGGAATCCTTCAACTAAGGAATACAACAAAAAATATTTTCATGGAATATGCATAAATCACAAGGCACTAAAAAGCACTCTATCCATAAAGTCCATATCAAAGAGAAGTGAGTGTGATAGTGTTATGTGAAACATGGTATCATGAAAGTTAGCAATAAAACTCAATATTCCTTAAAATCATAAATTTTGAAAATATGAAAATCATCACAAATTTTAATATATGAAAATCATCAAAATTATATTTCATAGCATATGTATGTTTTGACAAGACATTAAGTATACATACATATCCCCAAAATACAATTGAGTCCTATAAATAGATTTGCATGAAAAGCAAATGACTCAAGGGTTATCCATGTATATTTTAATGTTTTGGCAAAAGAAACTTATACATGAAATGAAATCACATGATCAAAACATAAATCCAAATGGGAATACAAGTTTAAGAATGTAATGATCAAAACTAAGCAATACAAGCACATCTAATGGGTTCAAATAGGCATTTAAGCACACATATAGATAGATTTATTTGTAGCCCATCATGTGTACAAGTATAAATCCTAGTGTTGATAAGAATTAACATTTAAACTAATATTCAATACATGAAGCGTTCAAATCTTGAGAACATAAAAGAATCATAAAATCAAAAATAGGATCATGTGCAATACTTGAAGAATAGGTAACTAGTTTAAATGAATTTTTGACAAACTAGTTAAAGATCCTTCATAAATAAAAAATCATATGTTTTTCATGAATAATACTAAATACATAAAAGTTCAAGCACTCATATTCCATAAAGCTCCAAATTATATATTTTCTTAAAGATAGAGTGTTCAAAGGTTATGTAAATAGTATCTACATGAAAATAGTCATAGAAGTCCAAATCAAATCATGACTAAAATTTTATTTAACAACACACAAAAATCATTTGTATCAAAACAAATCAAAAAAAAATTTACATGGTATATGTATGAATTATACAAATCCAACAATATGCATACATATCCCAAATATTAAAAGAGTCTATTAAATGTTTGCATGAAGGCAAGAGACTCACGGGTATACATGTATATTTATTAGATTTGAATTAAACATGCATATACATGAAGTAAATCACTAAAATAGGTAAAACATGTATAAAAGAGAATCATCAAAACTAGTCTTATACATATGCATAAAGTGGATACAAATGAGCATGAAGTTCAATCATATATATGAGTCAATTGTATTTCACTATACATCTATGTATGAATACAAGTTTTGAAATATTCTACATCTAAGCATGTAAATACCACATGAAGCACAAATCAAACAAAATCATGAACATGCTATGAATGTATGAAATAAGTAAAAGCATGTATATAAAAATAGGAGTTAAGAAATTGTTACCAACTTCAAAGCTCCAAGCATGGTGGTCTTTTCCACCAAAATTTCCTTGATAGCAATGCATCTATAAGAGTGTCCATCATATCCATTGCATTCACTACCAAGGCACCAATCCTCTCACGTTTTGTGAGAGCCCTCACCTACATCAAAATCAAAGGGTGGGGGTTTTGGTACCCATGTTTTCTTGGGTCCTTTGGGGTTAGCATTGTTGTAAGGAACCCAAAATTTATTATACTTAGCAAAATATAGATATGGTTTCTTATCAAAATAATATTTTGCTAGATGGCCTTTGCGGCCACAATGTGTACAAATGTACACCTTAGCATGATGCTTATGAGTGTGATTGTGATCGTGTTGTGCACCATAAGCATGAGCATGATGAGTATGATGATGTGCATGAGCATGAGGAACTTGTTTCTTTTGAAACAAAGATTCCAACTTAGAATGGTTAAATGCACATGTGCTCAAATTAGAGCTCAAATTATCTATCTTATTTTTCAAATTATTAATCTCACTAGTGGAGGCATGTAAAGCATGGTGAGATATATGATCAATTTTCTTTTTCTTTTTACAAACATCTTCTTTTTCTTTTTCACAAATCTTTCTTTTCAAAGTCTTGTTTTCTTGAAAAACAACTTCTTTTTGAGTTTCCACCAAAATAATCTTTTCCTTCAAAATAGTGTTCCCTTCACATAAATCATTATTTTAGACATAAGGGAAACATTCTCATTTTTCAAATCATTATTTTCTTTTTCTAAACATGCAAGTTTATTTCTAAAAGAATCATTTTCTACATGCATGCAATCAATGTTCTTTTTCAAATCTTTATTATTCTTTTCTAAGCATGCAATGTTATCTCTACATGAATCATGTTCATTATGCATGCAAGCAATGTCCTTTTTAAAATTTTATTTTCTTTCTTAATTATGTCATATCTTTCAAGCAATAATTGACATAAAGAATTTAGCTCATCATATGACATACTAGCATCCTCATCATCGAATTCGGTATTTACCTCAAGGGGGTCATCCCCTTGGACCATGTAGCACTTGTTGGAGGTGTCGCTTCCAACATCCGAATCGCTCCCCGCATAGTATTGTTCATTTTCGCCAAGGGAGATGAGGGTGTTCCATACTACAAAAGCCATATCAATATTAGCAACCCTAAATAAGTAATCATCATTTAGGGTACTCTTCAAAGCATTTAGGGCTTTTGTATTAGCCTCAAGATTCTTACCATCTATACAATAAGCATTATTAGTAGTGGCAAGATATACATTATAACCTAGGGCTTTGAGGAATAATGACATCTTAACTTTCCAAATGTGGATGTTAAGAATGTCAAAGGTGGGTGGTGACATAAAGTCCATGGTGAGGTGTGTGTGTTCAACAAATATTGTGATTAGCCCAAATGTAGGATCTTTAACTCTTAGGTTGTTAGACCTTATCAAGAGCACTAGCTCTGATACCAAGTGTAAGATCACCTAGAGGGGGGGTGAATAGGTGATGGCTAATCTAATGGTCACTTATGAACAAATAATGCGGAATTAAAACTAAGTAGACCAAATTAAACTTCTTTTAATTTAAACACTTATGTATAACACAAGAGTGTTGCCGAATTCCCCTTGCGAGGCTCTGGACAAGCTCCTCTAGATTCCCCTTGAATGGGTTGAGGTGCCGCGTTGGCTCTCTTGGTTGAATACTAGTGTTAAAAACAATCCCAAGCAAGTATGTATATCAATTATGAGCACAAGGGAATATATCATGCATATATAAGATGAACACAATAAATTGAATGCAAGATATAAAATAGAGACAAAGAGAGAGAGAGGGAAGAGTAAGCAATCGCAAACACAAAGGGTTTGTTTCGAGGTTCGAGCACACTTGCTCTACATCCCCGCCTTCGACACACGAAGGATTTCCACTATGCAAGATCCCACCGGATCTCTCCTCGGTGCCGTACACCTACAAACCCTCGGACTCCCAAGTCCCGTACACACGCAAGCCCCCTAAGCTTGCCGAGGCCGCACCTCGAACCACCAAGAGTTCACAACCGAACTCCAACCACAACGAGCACACTTGCCCGCTTCCTCAAGGTACAAAGAAATATCTTTGGTGATCACAACACTTTGATCACCTAAAGAGCACTCTCACTACAACACACCTATAGGAATATCTAGCAATGGAAAGCTCAAGTGTGTGGTGAGAAAATGAAGGAAAGAAAGCTATGGAGGAAAAACTCAAGAATCACTTTTACACACTCAATAAAAACTCTTCCTTTTGATTGGAAGTATTTGCACTAAAATCTTGTGGAGAAACTCTTCTAAAAGTATCTGAAAAACTGCTCAAGAAGTCTCCTAAATGTTAACCTCAAAACAGATGACAAAATCCCTTTATATAGGCTGCCCAGAAAAAGAGCCGTTGGGGTTCTGTCAGAGCTGGCGGTCGACCGCCGGTCGACCGGCCAACGGTCATTTTTCTGACCGTTGCAGCCACCGGTCGACTGGTGAGTCGACCGCTCTTCTGGAATGAACTGTCGGTCGACCGATCCGGTCGACTGGCAATTTCCAGAGAGCAACAGGTTTGGGTCGGTCGAGTATCGGTCGAGTCCCGGTCGACTGATACGCGCATGCACAAAATTGTGCATGTCGGTCGAGTGCCGGTCGACCGGTCACTGAGAAATTCTGAAAAATCAGAACTTCCAGGACCTGGAAAATTATGGAATTAGGTTTTGGGTCTTGGATAAAATGTTTTGGTCTTGAAAAATCATAGAGTATGAGCATGTGTCATACTACTATCAAGGTAAAATACTTGGTAAAAATTCTTTTGATAAAAACCTAATTTTCCATGAAATGTTTTTCCAAACCTTTATCAAGAACAAAAACAAGATATTTGAGTTCATTTAAAAGCATAGTGTGTATGGATATGATCCATTCCACAATCAATATGAAATATCTATGTTTTTGAAATCTAGTATACAACTTGGTTTTGGTTAAAGAATATACATGATAGAAATACCAAAAACCAACAAATATTTTGTCTCAAAGAAAAATCTTTTTCTAAAAATAAAAGTTCTTTTCTAAAAACATAAAAATCTTTTATGAAAGCAATCAAGAGTTCTATCAAGAGTGTGTGTGTGTGATATAACTTGAGCAATCCACCAACTATCTATCCTTTACATTTTTACTAAAACAAAAATACAAATTCTATACCTAGACCCAAGTCTTCAACTTCTTGAAGTCTTCACTTGAAGCTTCACATCATCTTGACTTGGTCCAAGCTTGATCCAAAGCTCCTTGGATCACAACATGCAAGCTCCAAATCTTGATCTTTTAACCTTTGTTGAGCTTTGCACCTACTAAGATCTTGATCATGAATCTGTCACTAATTAGCACAAGATCATTAGTAAATATAACTTCATGAGTTGATCATCATCAAAACTAGGGCGATAGGCCTTTGGGCCAACACTCTCATCACCATCGGGTGCTACATAGGGTTTGGTCAAGGACTTGGCCACTAAGCTACCCAAAGATTGCAAAAATATAGTCATCCTAACCTTCCAAATAGGGAAATTAAGTCCATCAAATTTAGGAGGGGTTTTAATGTTATCGGCCATGTTTACTAGTGTATGAATGTATGAATGAAAATGTTGATTAGCAAATTTAAGGATCTCTCTATGGATGTTAAGCCAAAACCTAGAGTCCAAGCTCTGATACCAATTGAAAATCACCTAGAGGGGGGGTGAATAGGTGATAATGCTAATCAATGGACAAATTAAAAATTAAGATGTAACAATCACCCAACAAGATTCACAAGATGAATGAAAGCAAGTAAATATGGTAATGATGATGATAAGCAAGTAATAAGTGCAAGAATGTAAACCAAACGCAAACAAAAGGATATGTTATCGAGGTTCGAGCACCCAGCTCTACTCCCCGCCTTCCCCAGAAGGATTCTAGCTACTTCCACTATCACAAAGAAATCACAATTACACCGGAGTACCCAACTCCACAATCTCAATTACAAGCAATTTCTGAGTAGTCAAAAGACCACAAACTCTCTCTTTCAAAAGTCTCTTCCCTTACAAAAGGTCCTTAGAGAACAATGAGTAGGAATGAAGCTCTTGTAGTAAGTGAAGAAAGAAAATTAAATCAGAGAGTATTTCAAAAACCACTTCAGAAAATGAGAGAGAATTTCAGCACAAAAACCAAGAAACAAAGCTCTTTTGAATGCCTCAAACTTTTGAATTTTTCTTAAAAAAATGTTGTAAACAATCTCTCCCCAAACAGCCCTATTTATAGGAGAGGGTTAGGGTTAAGGGATAAAACATAATTAGGATTAATCAGAGAGTATTAGGTTTGAAATATATCCCTTAAACCAATTTTAAACACAAAAAGACAAAATTTAAAACAGCCCAGAAAATAGCCGTTTACTGTTCAACGGCTAGTCCGGTCGACCGGTCCGGTCGACCGCCTATACAAAAATAGAGCCGTTACAGGCAACCGGTCGACCGCCCGGTCGACCCAACAAACCCGAGAGCAAAGCCATTGCAGTCAGGTCGACCGGCAGACATGCACACTGATACGTGCATCTGCTAGAACCTCGGTCGACTAGTCCGGTCGACCGGACGACTGACATAGGCACGGTCGACTGGTGCGGTCGACCGGCTCAGGTCAAAAGTCAGGTTTAAAACACAATTTTGAAAAGACTTTGATTTTTATGAAAAATATCTTTAAATAGTAATAAGTATAAAACATAAAAATTGATTTGTAGGCAGAGGATTTTGTATAAAAATATTTTTGTACATTTTATAGAAAATCATCTTAGAAACAATATGTGCGCAAAAACGTGTGTGATTGAGCTTCAAACCTATCCATCATTCTTTAACAAAATTCTAAACTTATAAAACTAAAAACAAATCTTGTTGAGCAATCTTCAAGTCTTGAGCCATGCTATGCCTTGTTAGAGCCCCTTCTTCTATGTTCCTTCCTTGATATGCAATATGCCTTCTTTGCTTTATGAAACCTAGAAGTTGTTGCAATAGCTAAGCAATGGCCTCCAAATATGGTACTAACCTGAAACTTATCTTAAATAAACTCATTAGTACCAAATAGCACTAATTTGGTTTGTCACCATCAAAACTCAATAAATGGAGAGTGTAACCTTTTGGGCCAACAACTTCGACTCTAGTTTTGATGATGATTAACTCATGTAGTTTTGTGTACTAATAATCTTGTGATGTTTTAGTTTCAGATCATTAGCCAAGATATTAGTTGGTGATAGCTTCAACAAGATGGTTTGGAAGCTTTCACAAGGTGATTCAAGAGTCTAAGCATCAAAGATGACATCTAGCACTCATTGGAGTCAAGCTTGGTGAATCACGGTTTGGACCGAGTCAACTTGGAGACGGCGCTCTACAAGAAGACTTAGGTATCCCTAGTTTAGTTTGTGTTTAGATCCTAATTGTAAAGATTAGATTAGTATGATATGCTCAAGTTCACAACACACACGTTTTATGTTTTGACATTGGTTTTCGGTTTTAGGTTTAACCGATCTTGGTTTTCATGAATAGATTTTATATCAAAACAAGTTTACATGGTTTAGTGTATATATGATTTGTTCTATATACATGCATGCTTCTATTGCTTAAACAAACTTAGTTTTGAAATCACCTAGAGGGGGGGTGAATATGTGATGGCTATATGTAAATGGCACAAATGCGGAATTTAAAATTCTAACTAACACAATTAGCTCAAATAAAAGACTTGCAATAAATAAGGCAATTTATAGTGCTAGAAAATAAAGGAGTTGAGTTTAGAGAGATTTGAGCAAACGCAAACACGCAGATATGTTTCCGAGGTTCGAGCCACGCTCTACGTCCCCGCCTTCACACTTGAAGGATTTCCACTATTGAAGATCCCACTGGACCACCAATACAAGGACACACTTGTCCTATCTCTGGTGATGCCGCAACACCACCCGGAGCACACTAGCTCACTTGAGGCCGATGCCTCTACAACTTCACTCAATAAGAAAGTGATCACACTTGATCAAAAATCGCTCACTTGCACAATCCTAGAACCAATATGTAGATGAAGAATTATGGGATTGTGTAGTGTAAAAGCTAGAGAGAAGTAGAGGTAAAGACTTCAAATGGGTGTCTAGAAATTTAGGGCTTTTGGAGAGAAAATCTTTTCTAAATGAAAGCCTTTTGAAAACTTGTAAATCTTTTGAAAATCTCTTGTAAAAATGATCTTCATTATTTTTTTTATCATGTTGAAGTGACCTCCTATTTATAGGGGTCAAAAACAGCTTCAGAGATCCGTTGGGATCAAATCCCAAAAGAAAATCTGTCAGAAAATAGAGCTGTTGGAGTCTGTCAGAAAATCTGACAGCATCCGGTCGACCGGGACGGTCGACCGCCAACGGTCAAAAATCAGACCGTTGGGGATCTACGGTCGACCGTCCCGGTCGACCCAAACAACCCGAGAGCACTGCACAGTGCTCGGTCGACCGAGACGGTCGACTGATACACATGCACAGAAATTGTGCGCGCCGGTCGACCGGGACAGTCGACCGGATTCTGTCAGTTCTGAAAAATCAGAACTTCCAGAAACCTGAAACATGGGTTTTTTGGAAATGGACTTGGATTAGAAGTTTTGTATCTTGTAAAACTTAGAGTGTGAGCCTATGTCACTACTCTAACAAGTTTGAAATATTTTTATAAAAACTTCTTTGATAAAACTTATTTTTCCAAATAAATGTTTTTCCAAAAACTTAAACTATTTTCCGAAAAACTTAATCTAAACATGTTAACTTCTAAATTGAAAATAGAAATTAAAAAAAATCCTTTTGAAGTCATGAACCAAATTAAAATGTGTGTGTAGGTGGTAATCCCATAACTCTACTTCTAACATCTAGGTTTTGACAAAATATCTAAAATGAAAAATACAAATACAAATCTTGGTATTCTTCATAGTCTTGATCTTGACTTGGTCTTTTCTTCATCGTCTTGTTCCCGAAGCTTTCTATTGTGCTTGGCTTGGGAATGCAAATATTTGGCGAACTCCAAACTTGTGAGTCTTGATTGTGGAGCCGTCAAATCAACCTGTTTTAACCTGAAATGCTTTTAAACAAATATTGTTAAATACATAACTAGATATGGTTTGTTATCATCAAAATATCCATCAAGATATAGGGCTAATGGCCTTTGGGCCAACAATCTCCCCCTTTTTGATGATGACAAAACATATTTAGTTATCACAAATATTTTGGGTGGAGACTTCAAGTGAAGTTCCCCTCAACACATGCATATACTAAAAAAAATACTCAGGCATAGATAAATCTCAAAAGAAATGGTGGGTGATACTCCACAATACACCACAATGCATCCATAACACATATCTATGCGAGATAAAAAGACTCATGTCATAAAAATAGAAATGAAACACACATGTCCACACAAACATAAATACAAGATAAAGATGTCCAACAACAGAAAAATATACACAAAATATAAGTACAAAATATGGAGTCTCTCTCAACAAATAACTCTCCCCCTTTTTGACATCATCAAATAAGGGGAGGTCATTCTCATCACTCGGCACCACCAGCATCGTCGCCCTCATCGTCGTCGTCATCCTCGTCGTCCTCTGAAGAGCTCTCCACAGCAGCGCCTTCAGCCATGGTCTTATCTCCATCATCGTCTTCCTCTGAAGAAGAAGAAGAAGAAGCGGCCTCCTCGGGATCAACGCCGACCACCTTCGGACGAGGTGGGGAAACAGAAGAAGGAGCTCTGGTAGGAAATGGAGGGCCGGTGGAGGGAAGTGGACGAGCAATAGAAGAGGGATCAGGAGGAACCATGTCGAACTTCGTAAAGAGAGCCTCAAATTGCGTATCCATGAATCTCATGTAGTCGGCAAAATAAGACATATCGTTACGAATACCTCGGATCTGAGAGTTCATCTCCGCACGGAAAGCGTCCTCTTGTCAGAAATGGGCCTCCATCTCCGTACGAAGAGCTGCCTCTCGCTGCTCAAACCAGGACTGGTGCTCCTGAATCTGAGAGCGAACCTCAGAAGAAATCATGGCCTGAAGATCTGAAGGTGAGACAAGGCCAGGAGCAGAAGATATCCCTGGGCCGAAGAAGACCCAGGTGCAGATGAAGATCCAGGAAAAATAGGAGGAGGAACAGGAGGTTGCAGAGGAGCGTGACGACGCAACTGAGCTTCCATCCTCTTCAATAGAACTCCGTCAATGTCTATTTGTGGATCATCAGAAGTCTCAGAGGAAAGATCGAAGCCTAGAGATTTGAGAAGACGGGTGATAATCATGCCAAAGGGTAAACCCCTACCGGACATGCGAATCTGGTCGGATGCCATGTGGGAAGCTATGATACGGGGAATATTGATCTTAATTCCTCACAAGAGACAATAGATAATCAAGGGCACAGGACCCCTAGCATGGCTATATTCACCAGATTTAGGGACAATGTTATAGAAAATGATCTTGGCTAGGACTTGGGAAGTGAGAGTGAACCTGCTCACAACTTCGTTCCTGACCAAGCCGGGGTTGTCATCCCCGTGAATCAATGTGGATGCGGTGAGCGCAGACTCACCCTCCGGAAACTCATAATCATGAAGGTCATGGGAATAAATATCAGCTCCACCAGGGGAGAGATGAAGGATATCAGCGAACTGACCAATACTTAGGTCAATGTCCCTGCCGAGGACTCTAGTGAAAATACGGTTTTCGTCGAATGAGAAATTGGCATAGAAATAAGGCACGAGGGAAGTATAAACTTGTTCTTTAATGGTTAAGAACTCGTTTAAGGAATTGTTTTGCAAAATGCGGGGGATATCTAGATGTTCAAAGTCTTGGATAACTACAAATCTCCCCGAAATTATGTTTCTCTTGAAAGATTGATATAACGGTTTCCAGCAAGCTCATTTACAAAGGTTCTTTTAGGTTTTGGAGTGTGGGAAGAGGTATGAGCTATTGATTTACCTTTCTCAGTCCTATTTCTTTTAGATGTAGACATATTTTTTGAAAAAAAAATGATTTTTAGGTTAAGGCTTGATCTAGAAAGCTAGAGACCTAGAAATGATGACAAATAAGGGAAGATCTAGAAGCTAGATAGTAAGATTAGAGGGAAAAATTAGATTTTTACCTGAGAGATGAAGATCCAAAACCCTAGATCAAGAAAACCTGAAAATCTTTGAATCCAACGGATGAGAAGACCTGAAACTGAAGATCAAGCACTTGTAGATGGAGTATGAGGTGGGTTTTAAATGGATTTTGAATTGATTGAGAGATTGGAGAGATAGAGAATTTTTGGAGAAAGAGAGGAAGTGGGTTCGTCGGCTGAAGGAGTGAGAGAGAGAGAGAGAAAAAGTGAAAATAAATAGCAGTTTAGGGCTGAAATCGACGAACGGTCGACCGGTCGGTCGACCCAGAAAACCCGAGAGCTCTGAAATCTCAGAACGGTCGACCGGTCGGTCGACCCAAGGATCCCGAGAGTTCTGCAAACTTGCAGCGGTAGACCGGGTCTAAGGACGGTCGACCGATAGCAGATAAAAAAATAAAGGCAATATATTTCAGGCGAAATCGGTCGACCGCTCCTATTTACGGTCGACCGTCTTTACCTGAAAGACAGTCTGCAGAAACAGCCAGAAAAAAAATTTAAAAAATATTAATTAAATACAAGGATGATATAATTATACAAACAACATGTTTTAATCTTCATTAAGTCAACTTATCAACCAAAATTACATATAAGACTTTTATTTTAATTTTTCATATATAATACAAAGTTTTAGAGATGTTGAAGCCGAATACCCAGTGACGGGTTCTGAACTTCATCCTCTTGATTCCTCTTGAATGAGTTGAGGTGCGCAATTGCCATCTCTAAGGTATTTGCTTTAAATATGAAAATTTTTCAAAAATTAATTTTTAGTTTTTGAATTACGATGAGTACATAGATATATCATGAAGACTAGATATGTGGACATTCACAAAAGATATCAAACAAAACAAAAAAAATATGGCATATTCACAATTGAGATAGAAATGTAACTCTACATTAGCATATGTCTATAGAGCACAAAAATAAGCTAACACTTCTATACATTTGTATATATATCAAACAAAAAATTAAACTTTTAAATGGAGAAGTTACCGAACATAGGCAATCTCCAAAATATAGATGCCTCCATGATAGCGATGCAAGCTTGATGTGATCTTTGGGCTTTGTTGCATCCACCACCCGGGCACCGTTTCTCCCTATGTCTTGGAGGAAGTAGATCCACCTGTATCAACTAAAATAGGTGGGTCTTTTGGTACCCAAATTTTCTTGGATCCTATAGGGTTAGTACCGGGGCGAACCCAAACATGTTTGTTATGAACATTATGCTTAGCAAAACAAAAAATTTTTAAATGGCCTTTGCGGCCACAATGCGTGCAAATGTAAATTCTACCACTACCATACATGTATGCATGTTTATGTGTGTGTGCATGTTTCCGTGCATGAGCATGGTGTGTATGTTTCCCTTGGGTTACTCCCTTAGGAAATCTAGATGCAAATTTATTAAGATCAAAAGCACACTTCTTTAAAGTGTTATCCAAATTTTCAACACGTTTTTGAATTTCCACAAATTCATTTTTATTACAAGAAACCATGGGAGTTTTTCCTTTATTAGCCAATTTATATTTACCAAAATCATTTTTCAATTTTTCAAAAGCAATAGATAAAACATTCTTCTAATTAAGACAAGTATCAAGTTTATTCTTTAAAATATCATTTTCCTTTTTCATTTTTTATTATGAGATTGAGAGATCTCATATCTATGTTGTAGTTCTTCGAAAAAATGTGCAAGTTCATCCATTGTAAGATCATCATCTTCTAAAGTGTTATCAAGGGTTACCTTAGAAGCATCCTCACCTTGTGCCATGAAGCCCATATGAGCGGCGTCGTTCTCCTCTTCGGATTCTGACTCCGTGTCATCCCACGTTGCTACCATAGCCTTTTTCTTCTTTGGTGCATGCTTGGAGGTGGTTGCTTGGAGAGCGGGGCAATCCGCTATGAGATGTCCGATCTTCTTGCAATGGAAGCAAGGACCGGGTTCTTCTCTCTTCTTTTCAAACCTTCCTTGAGGTTTCCCTCTTCGGAAGTTGCTTTGCCTCCCTTTCCTGTAAAACATTTTGCCTACCTTCCGGATAAGCATGGCAAAGTCCTCATCGCAATCCTCCGATGAGTCGTCCTCTTCAATAGTGGTTGGAGTGGCTTTGAAGGCGATTGTTTTCTTCTTGGGTGCCTCCCTTTCTTCTCTTACCTTCATCTCCATCTCATGGGTTTTGAGATTACCGATGAAGCCGGAGAAGTCCATCTCCTCCCGATCGTTAAGTTCTTTAAGAGTTGTTGCCTTGACTTCCCAAGTTTTGGGAAGAGCTCTAATGACCTTGCGAATCTTTTGGTCATTGTCGATCGTGTCACCTAGAGAAGATAAAGCATTAGTGATCTTGGTGAAACGAGTGAGCATGTCATCAATACTCTCACTTTCAAGCATATAAAAATTCTCATATTGAGAACGTAGCAAGTCAATCTTGGATCTCTTGACTTGTGACGTTCCCTCATGAGTCATAATTAAACATTCCATACTTCATATGCAGATTTACAGTTAATGATGCGTGAGAGGTCATCTTCATTAAGGGCTTGGGTTAAAGCATATTGAGCCCTAGCATTAGCCTCATAGTCCTTGGTAGTGTCCTCGGACCATGATCTCTCATCGGTGAGAGGCTCTACAAATTCTTTAGTTATGGCCCTAGCTACCCTAACTCCTAGGGACTTAAGGAAGAGGTTCATCTTGACCTTCCAAATGGGGAAGTTCAAGCCATCAAATTTAGGTGGGGACTTGATGCTAGAAAAATCAAGTGAAGCCATAGATGAATAGTAAGATGCACAAAATATGAAGAATGCAACAAATAGTATAGCCAATAACAAGGATCTCCCTAAGGTGGTTAAACCAAATACTAGGGTTAGGCTCTGATACCAATTGAAATCACCTAGGGGGGGTGAATAGGTGATGGCTATATGTAAATGGCACAAATGCGGAATTTAAAATTCTAACTAACACAATTAGCTCAAATAAAAGACTTGCAATAAATAAGGCAATTTATAGTGCTAGAAAATAAAGGAGTTGAGTTTAGAGAGATTTGAGCAAACGCAAACACGCAGATATGTTTCCGAGGTTCGAGCCACGCTCTACGTCCCCGCCTTCACACTTGAAGGATTTCCACTATTGAAGATCCCACTGGACCACCAATACAAGGACACACTTGTCCTATCTCTCGTGATGCCGCAACACCACCCGGAGCACACTAGCTCACTTGAGGCCGATGCCTCTACAACTTCACTCAATAAGAAAGTGATCACACTTGATCAAAAATCGCTCACTTGCACAATCCTAGAACCAATATGTAGATGAAGAATTATGGGATTGTGTAGTGCAAAAGCTAGAGAGAAGTAGAGGTAAAGACTTCAAATGGGTGTCTAGAAATTTAGGGCTTTTGGAGAGAAAATCTTTTCTAAATGAAAGCCTTTTGAAAACTTGTAAATCTTTTGAAAATCTCTTGTAAAAATGATCTTCATTATTTTTTTTATCATGTTGAAGTGACCTCCTATTTATAGGGGTCAAAAACAGCTTCAGAGATCCGTTGGGATCAAATCCCAAAAGAAAATCTGTCAGAAAATAGAGCTGTTGGAGTCTGTCAGAAAATCTGACAGCATCCGGTCGACCGGGACGGTCGACCGCTAACGGTCAAAAATCAGACCGTTGGGGATCTACGGTCGACCGTCCTGGTCGACCCAAACAACCCGAGAGCACTGCACAGTGCTCGGTCGACCGAGACGGTCGACTGATACACATGCACAGAAATTGTGCGCGCCGGTCGACCGGGACAGTCGACCGGATTCTGTCAGTTCTGAAAAATCAGAACTTCCAGAAACCTGAAACATGGGTTTTTGGAAATGGACTTGGATTAGAAGTTTTGTATCTTGTAAAACTTAGAGTGTGAGCCTATGTCACTACTCTAACAAGTTTGAAATATTTTTATAAAAACTTCTTTGATAAAACTTGTTTTTCCAAATAAATGTTTTTCCAAAAACTTAAACTATTTTCCGAAAAACTTAATCTAAACATGTTAACTTCTAAATTGAAAATAGAAATTAAAAAAATCCTTTTGAAGTCATGAACCAAATTAAAATGTGTGTGTAGGTGGTAATCCCATTACTCTACTTCTAACATCTAGGTTTTGACAAAATATCTAAAATGAAAAATACAAATACAAATCTTGGTATTCTTCATAGTCTTGATCTTGACTTGGTCTTTTCTTCATCGTCTTGTTCCCGAAGCTTTCTATTGTGCTTGGCTTAGGAATGCAAATATTTGGGGAACTCCAAACTTGTGAGTCTTGATTGTGGAGCCGTCAAATCAACCTGTTTTAACCTGAAATGCTTTTAAACAAATATTGTTAAATACATAACTAGATATGGTTTGTTATCATCAAAATATCCATCAAGATATAGGGCTAATGGCCTTTGGTCCAACAAGTTTGATAGTCTACTTCATGAGTTTTATGTTTTGGTAATTCTAACAAAACATATTTTGGAATCAAATACAAAAACATGATATTTAATCATGATACTTAAACTTAATATTCCAACATGATATTCATGTGTTTCATACTTTTTGTATTTGGAAGAGTTTTGGACAAAACGTATTTTCTATTCAAAATCCAAGTTTTAGAAAATACAGTTTTTGGTTTTTGGTAAAAATGATTAGACACAAAAATAGTTCATATTGATTGATATTTGAGCTAAACTTTTTACCATATGTTTATATATCAATGCAAAATGATAAAACTATTTTTGGTAATTTTTAGATAAGATAAAAGAATTTTTAAACATATTTCTAACTGAATTTTCTGTTCCAGGCTTCAATCAAGTCGACTAGTAACCTGACTAGTCGACTAGGGCTGAGGTCGGTCGACCGGGCCGGTCGACCGACGTGCACAAATCTGTGCACGTTTGGCAGCTCTTTGGGACGGTCGACCGGGACGGTCGACCGGACTGAGAGCAGAGCTCTCTGTTTGTTTCGGTCGACCGGGCCGGTCGACCGGTAGCTACCAACGGGCAAAAATTGACCGTTGGGCGGTCGACCGGGCGGTCGACCGACAGGGTAATTCTGGCAGTTCTGCTGCCAACGGCTATTTTTCTGATTAGCCTATAAATACCCTTTTGGCAAGAGTTTTTCACTAAGATTTTTTGTGCGAATTTTTACATACTCTCTGGTGTTTTTACAGCAATAAAAAGAAGTTTTTGAGCTTGATTTGAACAATCTATTTGGTGTTTGTGTTAGGGTTTGGAAAATCAAAGAAAGGGTTTTTGGGAGAGGATTTTGAGTGAACTTCTCTATCTTAGTTTCAGTTTTTCCCAAGGATTTTTCTTTGTAATTTCTGATTTCCAATCCTTTGGTTTTCTCCACACTTGAGCAAAAATCTACTATCTAAATCTATAGGATATTTGTGTGGGAGAAGAAATTGTTTGTGGTTGCTTGTTGAACCACCAAGTTGAAAACCCAATCTTTGTTTGGCTTTGTGCCTTGGGTGTATCCCTCAAGTTGTGAGGTGATCCTTGTTTGCTTTGTGCTAATCCCTCAAGTTGTGAGGTGATTGTTTGGTTGGATTGGAGCTTGCCTCAAGGAGGAGGTTGTGGTTGTAAAGAGAGGAGTTGGGTACTCCTTGTGAGAGTTCTTTGTGGACTAGCTAGTGGATTAGAAATCCTTCGTGTGTCGAAGGCGGGGATGTAGAGCTGGGTGCTCGAACCTCGAAACACATCTTGTTGTTTGCGCTTGATCCATTGACTCTCTCTCTATCTCTCTCTTTACTTTGTGCCTTGCAATTATTTATATTGTGCATTCATATTTGCTTGGCTTGGTTGTGTGTGCATCATTTGTTGATCACACTTGAGTGTAATTTGTATTAAGTTTTTAATTCCGCATTTAGTTCACAGATTAGCATTGTCACCTATTCACCCCCCCTCTAGGTGACTTTTCAATTGGTATCAGAGCTAGTGCTCCTGATATTTAGGTTTAACCGCCTAGGAGTGATCTTGGTTTGCTAATCTTCATTTGCATATTTCATTTGCACACATATTGTTGCACTTATGGCTAGCCCTCCTATGTTTGACCATTTTAGACTTGATACATGGAAGGTTAATATGAGTAAACATTTAAAAGACCTAGGACATCTTGTTTATCAAGCCATTACCATAGAATCCCTCCCAAATAGTAGCAAGCATAAGAAGGCCAATGCATTAGCACTTAGAGCACTTAGAGCATCTCTTAATGAATCTCTTTTACCCGTTTTTGATCATTATGATTCGGCTTTTGCAGTTTGGAGCATCTTGACTTCTCCCGAGCTTCCAAGGATTATCAACAAGATGAGGAGATCTAAGAGAGAAAAGTCCGAAGAGCAATGCCTCATGGTCCAAGGGAAGAACTCCCTTGAGGTACAATCGGATTCTCAAATAGATGATAGCTCTAGTTCATATTGTCATGGATGTTTTGAAGTTCAAACCTTAAATATGGAACTTGTTCAAAAGCTTGAAAATTTGTTAGAAAAACATGATTTGTTGAAAGATGATAATCTTGTTTTGAAAAATGAATTAAAGGATTTATGCTCTAATTTTGAATTGTTGTTGCAAGAGAAGGAAGAGATTGCAAGTGAACGTGACTCACTTAAATCTCAACTCGAACTTGCTTTAAAGGAAAATGAATTCTTGAAAAACAAAAATGATTGTGATAATGTTGTAAAGCACAATGAGATTTTATCTTCAAAATTGGATTTTACTTTTAAAGAAAATCTTACATTGAAAAATGATATTGATGCAATTACAAAAGAATTGGATTTGGTTTTGATTAAAAATAAATCCTTGCAAAAAGAGATTGATGTTTGCCATGCTAGTGTAGCTTCTTGTTCTAGCACACCTATAGCATGCTCCACTTTGTCTTCTAACATAGAAAATGATATAAATATTTTGAAGAAAAGTGTTGATTGTTTGGGCTCCACTTTGAGCCAATGTGCTTTAAATCATACACGATTGGAATCTTTGGTTCATAAGAAACAAGTTCCATCCTTGCATGCACACCCAACACGGCATACACATGCTCATCACGGACACAATCATAACATGTATGCTCATGTGTACACTTGTACACATTGTGGTCGAAAAGGCCACCTTACTAGATTTTGCTATGATAGATTACATATTGAAAATTTAGCAACTAATCTTGTTTGGGTTAGGAGAGATACTAACCCCCGTGGACCCACAAGAAAATGGGTACCAAGATCCACCTCTTTGATGTTTGATGTAGGTGGAGGCTCTCGCATAACGTGAGAGTGTTGGTGCCTTAAGGTGGATGCATTCTAAGCTAAAAGGAGAACCATTTGGATGCTTCACTCTCAAGGAGATTAGGTGGGAGGACCACCGGGTGTTTTGGAGATATGGAGAGTTGCCCCTTCGGTTTTGGTAACAATCCCTTACTCCATTTAGTGTTTACATGCTTTTTACGTTCATCCTTTTTTTTTGGCATGTTGTGTTTTGTTATGCCTGTGCCATGTTCATTAGATTAAGGTTGTACATGTTTAGCTACTTGAGCACCCATGCTTCATATGGATCTATACTTAGTGTCTCACCTTGTTTAAACTAACATGTATGCTCTAGATCTAGTGCACATGCATATGCATAATGATCATTTGATGTTCATGATTGTATGACTTTCATTTTAATGATTCATGTTTTGAATAGTGTGTTTATTGCTATGCATGTATTGCAATTTGATATCTCCATTGTTTAGATGAATCCATAATTTGTGTTTTCACAATTATTTTGATATTATGTATATCATGATTCTTATAGCATGTGGATCATTTTTATAATATTATTGTTTTATGACTCGTTTTATGCTTCATGAATTGATTACTTATTTAGATGTTAGTTTTCATTAAGACTAGGATTTATACTTGTACATAGAATGGGCCACAAGTAAACCTTTATATATGTTTGTGCTTGGATGCGTATTTGTACCCATTAGATGTTCTAGTATAGTCTAGTTTTGATGATTCATGCATTCAAACATGTATTCCTATTTTTTATGTGTTTTTATGTTTTCACTTCATGTATATGTCCATTTTTGCCAAACCTAAAGATATACATGTATGCCCCTTGAGTCATTTGCTTTTTATGCAAATTTATATTTTGGACTCAATTGTGTTCAGGGATATGTATGTATACTTTTGTTTTGTCAAGACATACATATGCCTTGAAGTTTAAATCATTTTGATGATTTTCATGTTTTTAGGAAATTTCTTTTAATAATGAAAATTTAGTTTTCATGTGTTCATGTTTTAAAAGAATTTCAATTGAGCTTGATTGTCAAATTTTTATGATTATGTGTTTCACATTATACTTGTACACTCACTTTATTAGTTTACTCATGATTTGTTTTCATGAGACTTTGACTTGGGCTTTATGGATTTGAGTGTTTAGTGATCATGTGATTTTTATGTTTCATGAAAAACATTTTTGTTATTCCTTACTTAAAGGATTTCATACTAGTTGATTCATATAACTAGTTGTGATATTCTTCATGTGGTAGAGTTTTTCAAATATATTATATTTCTAAATCTCTTTTTGAAAACCCCTACCATTTATGGGCGGTTGGATGGGAGATCATGCTCATGTATGCTTAATAGTGTAAATCATTTTAAACTTGATCATGAAATGGGTGGTAGTTGATATGAGTCATACACTTGATCTTTTGTTGTTTCAATTGGTATCATTGAATCCTTTCAATTGGTATCAATATGACATCTCTTTGTATACTCATATATGTTTGTGTTTTATATATGTATGCTTGCACCTCACATAGTATCAAATTTCAATTGATATCTATCTTTTACATACATATATATAGAAGATTTATTTGTGCTTACTATATCCTTATATTTTTAAGCACAAAACCTTGTTTATAATAAGCTTGAATTTTAAATGTGTTTCAATTGATTTAATTTTCAATTGGTATCTTATCTCAAGCATTCGCATATTTTTGTTTGGTATTTCATAAAAGGAGAAATCTAGTATTTCATTTTTCAGTTGGTAACAAATATTTTCATTTGGTATCAAGAAGCTTGTTGTTTACTAAAAATTGGTATCAAGTTGTTTTTTTTTGTCTATTAGTATCATGTGCTTTATTTTCAATATGGTTTATTTTCAATATGTTTTATTTTCAATTGGTATCTAGTTTACTCTAGATATGTTTCTTTTTGATATAAAATGTTGTTTTTTTTATTTCAATGCCTTGTTTAGATTTCAATTGTTTAATTTCAAATTGAATCTGGCATTACCTAAATTTTGTTATTTTCATTTGATATCATAATGACCTTCATAGTTATATGTTTTAATTGGTATCATATTGGTTTTGATTTCACCCCTTAGAATAGTTTATTGGTTCCTGGTTTCAAACATTTTGGGGGAGAAAACTTTGTTTCTATCATGCTTGTTTTTACCCCTTTGTTGATGATTGACAAAAAGGGGGAGAAGAATTTGGAAATTAATATGCATGATTTAGTTTGGAGAAGAATTTTGGAGTTCATATGCATGATTTATGCATAAGTTTTCTGTTTTATTGGTTGTTTTATTTTCATTGGTATCAAGAGCATGTTTTGAGCTTTTATTTGTTTTAAGTTTTTATTTTCATTGGTATCAAGAGCATGTTTTTAGTATCAAGAGTTTTTGGTAACAAGAGCACGGTTTGATAATTTATTTGTTTTATTTTATTGGTATCAAAGAGCATTTGTTTATTTAATTGGTATCAAGAGCATTTGTTTTATTAGTATCAAGAGCATGTTTAATATGCATATTCATTTTATGTCAAGAACCTTGTTTATATGCATCTCTATTGTTTGTTTATCTTTATGCATGAGTTAAGGGGGAGCTTCTTTGAAGCTTTACTTTAATCCATGCATATATAACTCCATGAGTTTTGTCATCATCAAAAAGGGGGAGATTGTTGGCCCAAAGGCCTTCGACTCTAGTTTTGATGATGATTAACTCATGTAGTTATGTGTACTAATAATCTTGTGATGTTTTAGTTTCATATCATTAGCTAAGATATTAGTTGGTGATAGCTTCAACAAGATGGTTTGGAAGCTTTCACAAGGTGATTCAAGAGCCTAAGCATCAAAGATGACATCTAGCACTCATTGGAGTCAAGCTTGGTGAATCACGGTTTGGACCGAGTCAACTTGGAGACGGCGCTCTACAAGAAGACTTAGGTATCCCTAGTTTAGTTTGTATTTAGATCCTAATTGTAAAGATTAGATTAGTATGATATGCTCAAGTTCACAACACACACGTTTTATGTTTTGACATTGGTTTTCGGTTTTAGGTTTAACCGATCTTGGTTTTCATGAATAGATTTTATATCAAAACAAGTTTACATGGTTTAGTGTATATATGATTTGTTCTATATACATGCATGCTTCTATTGCTTAAAAAAACTTAGTTTGATAGTCTACTTCATGAGTTTTATGTTTTGGTAATTCTAACAAAACATATTTTGGAATCAAATACAAAAACATGATATTTAATCATGATACTTAAACTTAATATTCCAACATGATATTCATGTGTTTCATACTTTTTGTACTTGGAAGAGTTTTGGACAAAACGTATTTTCTATTCAAAATCCAAGTTTTAGAAAATACAGTTTTTGGTTTTGGTAAAAATGATTAGACACAAAAATAGTTCATATTGATTGATATTTGAGCTAAACTTTTTACCATATGTTTATATATCAATGCAAAATGATAAAACTATTTTTGGTGATTTTTAGAAAAGATAAAAGAATTTTTAAACATATTTCTAACTGAATTTTCTGTTCTAGGCTTCAATCAAGTCGACTAGTAACCTGACTAGTCGACTAGGGCTGAGGTCGGTCGACCGGGCCGGTCGACCGACGTGCACAAATCTGTGCACGTTTGGCAGCTTTAGGACGGTCGACCGGGACGGTCGACCGGACTGAGAGCAGAGCTCTCTGTTTGTTTCGGTCGACCGGGCCGGTCGACCGGTAGCTACCAACGGGCAAAAATTGACCGTTGGGCGGTTGACCGGGCGGTCGACCGGCAGGGTAATTCTGGCAGTTCTGCTGCCAACGGCTATTTTTCTGATTAGCCTATAAATACCCTTTTGGCAAGAGTTTTTCACTAAGATTTTTTGCGCGAATTTTTACATACTCTCTGGTGTTTTTACAGCAATAAAAAGAAGTTTTTGAGCTTGATTTGAACAATCTATTTGGTGTTTGTGTTAGGGTTTGGAAAATCAAAGAAAAGGTTTTTGGGAAAGGATTTTGAGTGAACTTCTCTATCTTAGTTTCAGTTTTTCCCAAGAATTTTTCTTTGTAATTTCTGATTTCCAATCCTTTGGTTTTCTCCACACTTGAGCAAAAATCTACTATCTAAATCTATAGGATATTTTGTGTGGGAGAAGAAATTGTTTGTGGTTGCTTGTTGAACCACCAAGTTGAAAACCCAATCTTTGTTTGGCTTTGTGCCTTGGGTTGTATCCCTCAAGTTGTGAGGTGATCCTTGTTTGCTTTGTGCTAATCCCTCAAGTTGTGAGGTGATTGTTTGGTTGGATTGGAGCTTGCCTCAAGGAGGAGGTTGTGGTTGTAAAGAGAGGAGTTGGGTACTCCTTGTGAGAGTTCTTTGTGGACTAGCTAGTGGATTAGAAATCCTTCGTGTGTCGAAGGCGGGGATGTAGAGCTGGGTGCTCGAACCTCGAAACACATCTTGTTGTTTGCGCTTGATCCATTGACTCTATCTCTATCTCTCTCTTTATTTTGTGCCTTGCAATTATTTATATTGTGCATTCATATTTGCTTGGCTTGGTTGTGTGTGCATCATTTATTGATCACACTTGAGTGTAATTTGCATTAAGTTTTTAAATTTCGCATTTAGTTCACAGATTAGCATTGTCACCTATTCACCCCCCCTCTAGGTGACTTTTCAGGAGCCGGTCGACCGGATCGGTCGACCGGACGTGCACACAAACATACACGCAGCCAGCCCCTTGGGCCGGTCGACCGAGCGGTCGACCGACTGAAGGCAACCCACTCTCGGGTTGCCCCAGTCGACCGGGCGGTCGACCGGCCAGAGAGCCGTTGCTCTCTGGTCAGGGCCCGGTCGACCGGGCGGTCAACCGAAAGGCTCAACGGTCAAAAAAATGACCGTTGGCCGGTCGACCGGCCGGTCGATCGGAAGGCCATTCTGGGCCTTGTCAGCTGCCAACGGGCAGATTCCAAGTGGGGGCTATTTATACCCCATTTGAAGTGGGTTTTGGTTAAGACTTTGAAGAGCAAAATTTCTCCTATTCTCTAGTGTTT
The DNA here is from genome assembly GCA_038442645.1 of Agave tequilana. NCBI lineage: Eukaryota > Viridiplantae > Streptophyta > Magnoliopsida > Asparagales > Asparagaceae > Agave > Agave tequilana. The sequence continues at coordinate 37,784 of JAVJIF010009901.1, forward strand.
TAAAAGCAAGTTTTCAAAAAAGTTTATTGGTTTTTAAAGATCATTTTTTATTTGTTTCAAGAGTTGGAAAAATCAAAGAAAAATATAGATTTGGGATATTTGCCTTGTTCTTCATGTTGATTAAATATTAAGTTGTTTTCCCAAGTATTTTTCCTTGTCATTTGTTTTCCAACATCTTGATTTCTCACACTTGAGCCATATCATTCTATCCTATCTATTAGGATCTTTTTGTTTTGTGGGAAAAGAAGTTGTTAGTGGTTGAGATAGACCACCAAGTTGTAACCCTCCTTATTTGTGATATCCCTCTTGTGTAAAGATTGATTTTGGAGTGGTGGTTGGCTCCCTCTAGTGAGAGGTGGAGTTTGTGTTTGAATCCCTCAAGTGTGAGGTGATTGATTAGTATTGGCTAAGTGCCTACCCCTCTTGTGTGAGGTGGTATTTGTGTTGGTTGTGCATTGCCTCTAGTGAAAGGTTGTATTCAGTTGAGAGAGGAGTTGTGCACTCCCGGTTATTGTATTGCCCCAAATCCTCAGTGGAGGTTCCCTGTGTGGGAGTCCTGTGTGGACAAGTTAGTGGATTGGAAATCCTTCTATGTGAAGGCGGGGACGTAGAGCTGTGTGCTCGAACCTCGAAACAAATCTCAGTGTTTGCGTTTGATCCATTGACTCTTACTCTCTCTCTCTATTACTTTGAGCATTGCATCATATTGCCATATCATATATATGCTTGTGCTGTTTGGGTGTGCCTCACTTGTGTTTAACCACGAGAGCTTCATATAGCACCTCAACTCTTATTCAGAAGAATCAAGAGGAGTTAGTCCAGAGCCCTTCACCAGGAATTCGGCTACACTCGTTAGTTACATTAAGTGTGTTGCAATTAAGTTTTTAAATTTCGCTTTTTGTTCATTAGATTAGCCATACACCTATTCACCCCCCTCTAGGTGTACTTTCAATTGGTATCAGAGCCTACGCTCCTGATATTTGGTTTAACCACCTAGGAGTGTAATCTTGGTTTTGCTAATCTGCATTTGCATTTGCACATTTATATTGTTTGCACACACTCATGGATTGCTTGTCACCTCCCATGTTTGATGTCTCCAACATTGACATGTGGAAATTTAGGATGTTCATGTACTTGAAAACCTTAGGCTTGCATGTTTTCCTTGCCGCTACCAAGAAACCCTATCTTGGTAATAGCAAGCATATAGAGGCTAATGCACAAGCCCTTGAGGCACTTAGAAGCACGCTAAACAAAGAATATCTTATGTTGGTTTCTAACTGTGATTCCGCCTTTGCAGTGTGGAACATGTTGACCTCCTCCAAACTTCAATTGCCAATCCAAACAGAGGATGAATCTAGTGGAGAATCCGAGCAACAATGCTACATAGTCCAAGGGAATGACTCCTTTGAGGTATATTCGGAATCTCAATTAGATGGTGATGATGCTAGTTCTTCTTGTGATGAGTTTGTTGATCCAAATGCTTTGAATGAAGAACTATCAATTGTATGTGAAAAATTGCTAGAAAAATATAATCTATTGAAAAAGAAGAGTTTTGAACTAAAAGAAGAAAATAAGGATTTGTGTTCAAGACTTGATTTGGTTTTGCAAGAGAAAGAAGAGATCTCAAGTGAACGTGACTCACTTAAATCTCAATTAGACCTTGCCCTAAAGGAAAATGAGATTTTGAAAACCAAAAATGATTGCAATGATGTTTTGAAGAAAAATGGGATCTTGTCTTCAAAACTTGATTTTGTTGTAAAAGAAAATATTTCTTTAAAAAATAAAATTGATTTGATTTCAAAAGATTTAGAAGTTTGCTTAAATAAAAATAAGTCTTTGAAAATTGATATTGACACTCATGCTTGCCATGCTAGTGTAACTTCACATTCTAGCTTACCTATTGCATGCACCTCTTCTAAAATTGATAATGATATTTGTTTGTTAAAGAAGAGTGTGGATTGTTTGGGCTCCATTTTGAGCCATTGTGCCATGAATCATACACGGTTGGAATCTATGTTTCGAAAGAAACAAGTTCCTTCTATGCATGCACACCATACACGGCATACACATGCTCCTCACGGTCACACCCATCACACAATGTATGCTGATGTGTATACTTGTACACATTGTAGACGTAAGGGCCACTTTGCTAAGTTTTACTATGATCGTATACATGATTCAAATTTAGCAACTAAATTTGTTTGGGTTAGGAAAGGAACTAACCCCATGGACCCAAAAGAGTGTTGGTACCAAAGACCACCCCTATTGTATTTGATGTAGGTGTAAGCTCTCGCATGACGTGAGAGTGATGGCGCCTTGAGGTGGATGCGTTCCGAGCTTAAAAGAGGACTATTTGGATGCATCATTTTCAAGGGGAGATTGGTGGGAGGACCACCTTGTTTTGGAGATATGGAGAGTTGCCCTTATGGTTTTGGTAACAATCTCTTACTTCTCATTTATTGTTTACATGCTTTTCATATCATTGATTTTTAGCATGTTTTTGGATGTTTCATAATTAGTATGTTAAATGTCATGATTATTAGACTTGTGATATACATGATTAGTATTTGAGACACTCATGTTTAACATGGACTTATACCTTTGTGTTCTCACAGTTATTTTAACTATTGTGTATATCATAGATCTAATGCATGTGCATTTATATAATGATCATATGAGTTTTGTTTTGATTTCTATGCTTCATGTTTTGATTGCTTGTTTGGATGTTAGCTTTCATTAAAACTCGGATATATACTTGTACAACTAGTAAGCCACAAATAGATAATTATGTGTTTGTACTTGAATGCTCATTTGTACTCATTAGATGTACTAGTATAGTCTAGTTTTGATGATTCATACATTTAACTTGTATTCCCATTTTGTACATCTTTTTCATGTTTATATGTTTAGCTTCATGTATATGTCTATTGTGTCTAAACTATTAGCTATACATATACATCCTTGAGCCACTTGCCTTCATGCATATACTTTTGTGGACTCGTTATGTATTTTGGATATGTATGTATACTTTAGTTTGTACATGACATACATATACCTTTGAAGAATTCTAGTTTTGATGATTTTCATGTTTTATGGAATATAATTTTATTTTATTGCTTACTTGAAGGATTTCGTACTAGTTTTCAAATTTTTCTTAAAACTAGTTCGTATTCTTCATTGTGGTAGAGCTTTTCAAACATACTATATTTTTAAACCTATTTTTGAAAACCCTACCCATTAAAGGGCGGTTGGTTGGGCGACCATGCCTTATATGCTTCTTATTGAAAATTCTTTTAAACATGTGCATGAAATGGATGGAAGGTAATATGAGTTGTACACTTAATCTTATTGTGTTTTCAATTGGTATCATTGGATCTTTTCAATTGGTATCACTATTAACATTTTTCTTCGTATACTCATATATGTTTCTATATATGTATGATTACTCTTCAAATAGTATCAATTTCGATTGGTATTCAATTTTTCATACATATATATATGATTTATTTGTGCTTACTATATCCCTATATCCTTGAGCACAAATTTTAGTTATACTAAGCTTGATTTCAAATGACTATTATATTTCAATTGGTATCTTATACAAGCTTATGCATCATTTTATTTGGTATTTCATAAAGGGGGAGAAAATTTATATTTCATCATTTAATTGATATTTTACTCCCACACTTTATGTTGAAATATGATTAAAAAATGATATTGATTATTTTTGGTATCATATGCTTTTAATGAAAAATTACTTTCAATTGGTACTAATCTTTACAAATTGGTATCAAGATTCCCTATAAGTTTACTTACAATAAAGAAAACAATAAAATAATGTTAACAATTGGTATGTTTTATTGATATCAAAATTTTTAGTTAAATTGCTCAAAATGATTTATTTACTTACAATTGATATTTAATTGGTATTTACTTACAATTGGTATCAATTGGTATTTAAATTTATATTAAAACATTTATTTTATGTACCACATTATGTACTTTCAATTGGTATATTTCATTGATATCATGATGCACTAAATTGATATATTTTTTCTTACAATTGGTATCATAATGTTTTGATTAGATTTCACCCCTCATTGATTTTCTTTTTTTTTGGTTTGTTTAAGACAAAAAAGGGGAGAATATTGTTTTCTTTGACCCCTTTGTTGATGATTGATAAAAAGGGGGAGAAGTATTTGAGTTTATATGCATGTTTATTATTTAATATGCATGTTTATTGTTTATTTGTAAGGTTGTTTCATATTGATATTTTTTATTGTTGGTATCAAAAGCTTTTAGTGATTATCTTTCCAATTGGTATCAAGAATTTTGTTTTATTGATTGGTATCAAGAGCTTAAGTTTTTTTATTGAAATTTTTATTGGTATCAAAAGCAATTATTTAAGAACATGTTTATTTCAAAAAGGAAAAGGAATTTATTTTAAAAGTTTGGTATCAAGAGCATGTTTATTTCATGTTTGGTATCAAGAGCATGTTCATTTCATTGCTTTATGCATGTTGATGCATATTCATGTTTAGTATTCATTGCATATATTTATTGTTTATTGCTATGCATGAGTTAAGGGGGAGCTTCTTTGAAGCTTAACTTTAATCGATGCATATATAACTCCATGAGTTTTGTCATCATCAAAAAGGGGGAGATTGTTGGCCCAGAGGCCTTCCACTCTAGTTTTGATGATGATTAACTCATGTAGTTATGTTTACTAATAATCTTGTGATGTTTAGTTTCAGATACTTAACCAAGATATTAGTAGGTGATTAGCTTCAACAAAGGTGTTTTGGAGTTTTTCACATGGTGATTCAAGAGCCCGTGCATCAAAGTTCATATCTAGCACTCGTTGGAGTCAAGCTTGGTAGATCACGGTTTGGATCGAGTCGACTTGGAGACGGCGCTCTACAAGAAGACCTTGGTACATAGTTTAGTTTTTTGTTAGTTTAGTTTTTTGTTTTAGATCCGTTTGTTAAAGATTAGATAGTGTGATATGCTCAAGTTCACCACACACACACTTATTTAAGGTTTCATGTTTATTGGTTTTCGGTTTTTGGTTTAACCGATCTTGGTTTTCATGAATAGATAGAATTAAAATTAGTTTACATGGTTTAATGTATATTAGATTTATTCTATATACATGCATGCTTCAAACTATTTAAACAAACTTAGTTTGATAGTCTATTTCATGAGTTTGGAGTTTTGGTACTTTAACAAAACTTATTTTTGGTTTTTAAAGTCAAAAACATTGATATATATATCTTTCATGTATATTGGATTCTATCCATATACTATATGCTTCAAGTTGTTTCAAATATTATGTTTTTGTATTTGGATGAGTTTTGGACAAAACGAATTTTCAATTCAAAAATCCAAGTTTAGAAAATACAGATTTTGGATTTCAGCAAAATTTCTAAGTCACAAAAATGGTTCAAATTGTTTGAATATGTGTTGAATTTTTTCACACATGTTTGTTTATCAAAGTATTATACTGAAACTATTTTTGTGGATTTTTAGAGAATTTATAGGATTTATTTGATGATTAAAAACCAAGTTTTTCAAGTCCCTAAACCTGTCTGCCAGGCTCTGGCGGTCGACCGACCGGTCGACCGGACCAGGAGCCGGTCGACCGGATCGGTTGAGCGGACGTGCACACAAACGTGCACGCAGCCAGCCTCTTGGGCCGGTCGACCGACTGAAGGCAACCCACTTTCGGGTTGCCCCGGTCGACCGGATGGTCGACCGGCCAGAGAGCCGTTGCTCTCTGGTTCAGGGCCCGGTCGACCGGGTGGTCGACCGAAAGGCTCAACGGTCAAAAAAGTGACCGTTGGCCGGTCGACCGGCCGGTCGACTGGAAGGCCATTCTGGGCCTTGTCAGCTGCCAACGAGCAGATTCCAAGTGGGGGCTATTTATACCCCATTTGAAGTGGGTTTTGGTTAAGACTTTGAAGAGCAAAATTTCTCCTATTCTCTAGTGTTTTAAAAGCAAGTTTTCAAAAGAGTTTATTGGTTTTTAAAGATCATTCTTTATTTGTTTTCAAGAGTTGAAAAAATCAATGAAAAATATAGATTTGGGATATTTGCCTTATTCTTCATTTCTATCAAATACTAAGTTATTTTCCCAAGTATTTTTCCTTGTGATTTGTTTTCCAACATCTTGATTTTCTCACACTTGAGCCATATTATTCTATCCTATCTATTAGGATCTTTTTATTTTGTGGGAAAAGAAGTTGTTAGTGGTTGAGATAGACTACCAAGTTGTAACCCTCCTTATTTGTGATTTCCCTCTTGTGTAGAGGTTGATTTTGGAGTGGGGGTTGGCTCCCTCTAGTGAGAGGTGGAGATTGTTGGTTGGCTCCCTCTAGTGAGAGGTGGAGTTTGTGTTTGAATCCCTCAAGTGTGAGGTGATTGATTTGTATTGGCTAAGTGCCTACCTCTCTTGTGTGAGGTGGTATTTGTGTTGATTGTGCATTGCCTCTAGTGAGAGGTTGTATTCGGTTGAGAGAGGAGTTGTGTACTCCCGGTTATTATATTGCCCCAAATCCTCAGTGGAGGTTCCCTGTGTGGACAAGTTAGTGGATTGAAAATCCTTCTGTGTGAAGGCGGGGATGTAGAGCTGTGTGCTCGAACCTCGAAACAAATCTCGGTGTTTGTGTTTGATCCATTGACTCTTACTCTCTCTATTACTTTGAGCATTGCATCATATTGTCTTATCATATATATGCTTGTGTTGTTTGTGTGTGCCTCACTTGTGTTTAACCACGAGAGCTTCATATGCACCTCAACTCTTATTCAGAGGAATCAAGAGGAGTTAGTCCAGAGCCCTTCACCGGGAATTTGGCTACACTCGTTGGTTACATTAAGTGTGTTGCAATTAAGTTTTTAAATTTCACATTTTGTTCATTAGATTAGCCGTACACCTACTCACCCCCCTCTAGGTATACTTTCATGTGCAATAAGCCGTTAAACCTCTAGGTTATCCCTAGAGGACGAGTTTTGTCTCGTGAGGGTTTTCAGTGGATTTCACCCACAAAATCCATAAAGAAAGAGAAAAGATGTTAGTATTTTCGAAAGGTATTTTGAAAAGAGAAAATATTTGAAGTATATTTGTAAGAGTTTAAGTAATTTATAAGTTATAGGAATATCGAACTTTTCATTCCTAAACTTAGTCTCTATTCAAAAACATGTCATCAATTAAAGAAAGGAGCCAAATCGTGACTGTGAAGTTTAACTAAGGGTTCTTTAACATTAACTCCTATACCTTATTTATATTTATTTTTGGTGGTATTTATTCCTCAATTCCATTAGGCTTTCTAATCTACCCATGTAACGAGCCTTTAGTCAGTGACACCCACACGGATAGTTTTAGGGTACCAGGTGAAAAAACACCCCTAAGGACTTAAACACTCGAGCAGACAAGGCCACGAAACTAAGGTTTTTATTATAAAATGTACCCCTTTTAGGCGTGAATACTTATGCTTCATGAGGCACAAATACTCAGCTTAATCAGAGGATTTATATACTTATCTAATTATCTTTTGCATAAATACTAAGGCTTTCTTAGGCCAAAGCACCTAGCTAATCAATAATTAGATTTGCATATATTTATTTATTTTATTATTATTATTTTTTCATATAAGGCATAAGAATTGTTGTCTTTGAACCCTAAGTGTGTAAGTGTATAAAGTGTGCATATTTCTTCAAGGTAAAGATCAAGACTAAATTATTTTCATCAATTTTCTTCCTAACCCTGAAAATCAAATAAGTTATCTTATTTTGACCAAGTATAAGAAATCCTAGTTATGATTTTCCTATTCCTTAAAATAGACTTAATTTCTTACAAAAAAATATATCAAAATATTGTTCTTACCTTTCAAAAAGTTATATATATATATATATATATATATATATATATATATATATATATATATATATATATATATATATATATATATATATAGTTATTTATATATATATAGTTATATTAGTCATGTTACAGCCCTCCCCCACACTTATCTCATGCATTGTCCCCAATGTATGAAAGAAATGTATAGATGCATGAAATAAAATGGAAAAGAGAAAAGTTACTGATACACTGGGTCAAAAAGACCCATAGCCGTTTTATTTACCGGCACCGATTCCAAGAAAGGTTTAAGGCGTTGACCATTTACCTTAAAGTCATTTCCATTCTTGGTATCACTGATCTCTACAGCATCGTGTGGAAACACAGTTTTTACAACGAATGTCCCAGTCCATCTTGATTTTAATTTTCTTGAAAAAAGATGAAGCCTAGAATTATAGAGTAAGACTTTTTGTCCAAGGACAAAGGTTTTTCTTATGATGTGTTCATCATGAAAAATCTTAACTTTATCTTTAGTGATCTTAGAATTTTCATAGGCTTCATTTCTTAACTCCTCTAATTCAGAAATTTGTAATTTTCGAAGGTCACCGGCCTTAGTTAAGTTAAAATTCAACTACTTGATTGCCTATAAGGCCCGGTGCTCTAACTCAACGGGTAGGTGACAAGCTTTACCATAGACTAACCTATAAGGAGACATCCCTATAATCGTCTTGAAAGCGGTCCTGTAGGCCCATAGGGCATCTACAAGTTTGGTGGACCAATCTTTCTAGTTTTGGTTCACAGTCTTCTCCAAGATAAGCTTAACTTGTCTATTGAAAACCTCAACTTGCCCACTGGTTGAGGATGATAAGATGTGGACAACTTGTGAGTTATGGCATACTTTCGCATAAGAGCTTCAAAGGATCTATTGCAAAAGTGAGTACCATTATCACTGATGATAGCACGAGGGGTTCCGAAGCGTGAGAAAATGTTCTCTTTCAAAAACTTTATGACAACTTTGTTATCATTAGTTCTACTAGGAATGGTTTCTACCCACTTGGACACATAGTCCACAGCAACCAATATGTATTGGTTTCCAAATGAATTAGGAAATGGACCCATAAAGTCAATGCCCCAAACATCAAAGAGTTCTATTTCTAGAATGGGATTAAGAGGTATCATATCTCGTTTTGAGATCCTTCCTACCATCTGGCATCTAGGGCACGTCTTGCAAAATTCATAAGCATCTTTGAACAAAGTGGGCCAATAGGACCCACTTTGTAGTATTTTTTCAGCAGTCTTGCGGGGACCAAAGTGTCCATCACATGCAAGTTTGTGACAAAAGGATAGAATACTCTTAACCTCCTCATCGGGATTGCATCTCCTAATAATTTAATCATGCAATACTTAAAAGATACGGTTACTCCCAAAAGAAATACCGAACTTGGGATAAGAACCGGTATATATCATTTTTGGATCAATGAGACGGAGTTTGGTTTGTGACTAAGTAATTCACTATATCAGCAAATCAAGATTCCCTAAAGATAGCTAAGAGATTTTCATTAGGAAAATCCTCATTTATGAGTAATTCATTGCATGGAGAATTAGGGATTCATGAGAGATGGTCAGCAACGACATTTTTTACGCCTTTCTTGTCTCGAATCCCGAGATAGAATTCTTGAAGAAGGAGGATCCAACGAATGAGTCGGACCTTGGCATCTTTCTTCATCATGAGGTACCTAAGCACAGAATGATCGGTGAAAATGGTGATTTTGGACCCTAGTAGGTAGGGACGAAATTTCTCTAAGGCAAACACTACTGTCAAGAATTCCTTCTCAGTAGCAGTGTAGTTCAATTGAGCATCGTTGAGAGTCCTACTAAAGTAGTAAATCACGTGCTGCTTGTTATCAATGCGTTGTCTTAGGACAGCGCCTATGGCAAAATCAGAAGTATCGCACATGATTTCAAATGGCTTAGACTAATCTGGTGCTGATATGATTGGTACAGAAATAAGCTCTCTTAAGCTTCTCCCAAGAATTCATACATTCAGCATCGAAAGTGAAGGACACGTCCTTAGCTAACAGATTAGTCAAGGACCTAACAATCTTGCTAAAATTCTTGATAAATCTTCGGAAAAAACTGGCGTGTCCTAAGAAGAATCTAATATCCTTCACGCATTTGGGTATGGGAAGCTTAGCAATAACCTTAATTTTAGCTCTATCCACTTTAATTCCTTTCTTGGAGATTTCATGACCCAAGATAATTTCATGTTTCACCATGAAGTGGCATTTCTCCCAGTTTAGTGTCAGACTTTTCTCAGCACAACGTTGGAGGACAAGTTCTAAATGGTGGAGACAATGAGTGAACGAATCTCCGTAGATGGAGAAATCATCCATGAAGATTTCTAAGAATCGTTCTACCATATCAGAAAAAAGACTCAACATGCAACATTGAAACGTTGCTGGGGATTTGATTGAGGTTCTACTTACACACAAAATACAGAATTTCAGAACTAAGAATGAAAAGTGCAAGTTACTCAATTCTACAGCTATAGCAAGTGGCTATGTGGATCGTGATCCACAAAAAGGGACTAGCGATGGAAGCTTTTTAGTAAGTTCTCTTTTATGCTACCATTAGTGGTTAAAATTCTTCTTTAGTTTCTTAAAAAAAAAGAAAATAAATTACAATGAAGTTAGGCAGAAAGTGAGAGATTGGGAAGATGGAGAAACCAGAATTGGATATGTACAAAGAAATGGAAAAAGAGTGATAAAAGAAGTGGGTTTTGTTGATCTAAACTAAAGAAATAAAAGAAAAGAAAGAAAAGATTAAAGAAATACTTACCTATTTTGGTTGATGACTTACCTGGAACTCTTGCATGTTCTACCTTGCTTCGGAGGCGTTCAACGCATAAGTCATAAGATCGAGCTCAGTCCCTATTCGCATTACATCATCAAGACGAACAAGAATGAAATGATACAGAGTCTTGAGGAGGAGAACATCATCATGAAATATCGTTGGCACTCACACAAACATTGTTATACTGATGCTTCTAGATTCACTTGAATGCTCATCATATCCAAAGAGGAAAAATATAAAGAAGAAGAAGGAAACAAAAGTAAAGACAAACATAAAAAAAAAGTTACCTTTTATTGCTTGCAGGAATGATGGAAGAAAGGAGGAGGTACATCGGTGTCACTCTCAACATAAGCCTTTCTCTCTTACTTATAAGAATCTCAATCTAAACTATACTTACAAAGAAATAAAAGTTACGTGAAAAGAAAACAAAAACCTATACTACAAAGAATGAAAAACTGGACTAAATCCTATCTCTGCATGGTCGTCCTGGTTTACAGTGAAATACCTGCCTTTTATAGGCAAAAACCCAGAGGGGGGATGCATAAGAAAATAAGGGGAGCAAACGCTCCCCCAACAAATACTAAACGGCCGCGGAAACACAGTTTTGGCCGCGTTCCGCGGCCATGGTTTGGCCAGTTGGCCACACCAGGTTGGGGCAGCTTCCTCATTTGAAGATTTTTCCTTATCTCCTGCTGGTTTTCCCGTTTCTGCTTCAGGATTTGACAAAACAGCCTTTGATTGTTAGCTTTAACTACTTGATTTGGGATGATTCATTTCAACCGATTTTCAACCTCTCTGATTTATCAAGATCTGCCCTGATTCCCTAATTTCGAATTTATTCTGATTTAATTCAGAATTTGATGGGCTTTTCGGCTCATTTTTCTTCACTCTCCTTTAGGAATGGGCTTACAAATAAATTAAACAATAATTAGGAACAAGCAGAGTTTATTTTATAATAAGTATGAGAATATGATAGTAAATGTGCAATCTTAGCGACCGATCACACCCCATACCTATCTTTTGCTCGTCCTCGAGCAAAACAACTAAACTATACTAAGGATTATTAGACCACTTTCGCAGGTCACGCGATTGCACTGAGCATGTGCAACAAGCCGTTAAACCTCTAGGTTACCCCTAGAGGACGAGTTTTGTCTTGTGAGGGTTTTCAGTGGATTACACCCACAAAATCCATAAAGAAAGAGAAAAAATGTTAGTAATTTGAAAATACATTTTGAAAGAAAAATATTTGAAATATTATTGTAAGTTTTAAGTAATCTATAAGTAATAGGAAAATCAAATTTTTCATTCCTAAACTTAGTCTCTATTCAAAAAATTTTTATTAATCAAAGTAAGGAGTCAAATTATACTTCTGATCTAGTTTATTATTTTACCCTAAGTCATATGCACCTTGTGACCGTGAAATTTTGACTAAGGGTTCTTTAACTCTAACTCTTATGCCTTATATATATATATATATATATATATATATATATATATATATATATATATATATATGGTGGTATTATTCCTTAGTTTTATTAGGATTTCTAATCTGCCTTTGTAACGAGCCTTTAATCGATGACTCCCAAACCAAACGGTCTTAGGACACTGGGTGAGAAAACACCCCAAGGACTTAAGACTCAAGCAAACAAGGCCACAAAACTAAGGATTTTATTATATGAACCACTTTTAGGCGTGAATACTTATACTTTATTAGGCATAAATGCCCAGCTTAATCAGAGAATTTTTTATATTTTTTTTCTCAAACTTATCTAATCATCTTTCGCATAAATACTACGGCTTACTTAGGCCAAAGCATCTAGCTAATCAATAATTAGATTTGATCATCTTTCATAGATATATATTTTTCTTTTTTTTTTATAAGGCATAAGAATCTTCGTTTTTTGAACCTTAAGTGTGTAAGTGTATGAAGTGTGCATATTTCATTAAGGTAAAGATCAAGACTAAATTACTTTGACAAATATCTTCCTAACTCTAAAAATTAAACAAATAATTTTATTTTGACCAAGTTTAAGAAATACTAATTTTGATTTTCCTATTCCTTAAAATTGACTTAATTTCTTACAAAAATATGTCAAAATATTGTTTTTATTTTTAAAAAGTTTTAAAAGTAAAGAAAATGTTAACAAAAATTTTTTTTAATAAAAAGAAAAACCTAAGTTATGTTAGAACCCTCCCCCACACCTATCTCATGCATTGTCCTCAATGTATGAATTAATGCATAGATGCATGAAAAAGAAGAAAGGGAAGGATATATTACCTTAAGGTGGTGGTTCAGGTGGTGGTCTGATTGGTCCACGAAATACGGCCCAATCGACTTTTCGTGGAGTTTAGAGGAACCCACCAGAAATTTCTCTAATATAACCCACTAAAATGATATATACATGAATGATTTTTATTAAATTTTTGACCCCATCTAATTTCCAAATTCCATAATTAATTTCAGAGTCAATTTTGTCAACCGCCTTGTCCCAAAATGGAGTGTGAAAAGATAGAATGATTGACTTGGACTCAGGAAGTACTGGAACTAATACCGACTCAGGAAAGTGACTTAAGTTAAGTAAAGGTTCAGGAGTCGAGATTGGCTCAGGAAGTGGGTCCAAATCAAGAAGTTGAAACTCAAGTCCACATTTAGTTTCCCACAATGGAATGTGACTTAATACTAGTGATTCAAGTTTAAGAATGATAGGTGTGGGAATCAAAACTGACTCTAAAATATTACTCAAATCGGGTAACAAAACAGGAGTCAATATTGATTCGGGAATTTGAACTGGATCACAAATTTAAGAATCTAGGTCACATTTCTCATTGAGTTCAATTTTATAAAAATGAGAACTTGCCAATTTGTCAATGAGACTTTCAAAAGTATGAAATTGGTCAAGTTCAATAAAATGATCATCAAAGATGGGCGATTCAATTTCATTATAAATTTGCACAGGATCCAATGTTGACTCGGGAAAAAGATTGAAATCAGGTGAAGACACCGGAGTCATTATTGAATTAGGAAGTAGAATTGAATCACTAAGTTGAGGTTGAGGATCTTATTCATTCTCAAGTACTATTTCAGGAAAGCAATAACTTGCCAAACTGTCAATGTCACTTTCAAAATTTGGAGTTTGGACAAGTTCAAATGATTGTGCTGAAATGGAACCTTGTTTTCCAAAACAACATGACTCTTCGGCTCTAACAGAATGGTTAGTTACATCAGAACTGGCCAAACGGTGAGAACGTAGAGATTGGACCATCATATCTATGTCATGATTACGAGCGTTTTGAGCCTGAGTCATGACTTCAAGCATCTTTTCATAGTTGATTGGTTCATTGTTTTGTTGAAAAGATAAAGTGTTGTTTTGGAATTGGTGGTGAAATTGTGAGTCCATCAGATTTTGTGATTTTTGTTTGGACTCACGCATACTCATTTTCAAAATTGATAGTTTTCTATTTTGGACTGGTGGAACTGAGTATGGATCTTGAAAATATTGTGGATAAGGTGGATAAGGAGGACAAGTTGGTTGAAAATTAGACTCAGAGGAGGTGAATCCCCACTGACTCTGTGAAGAGTTGAAATTATTCTGAAAATTATGGTAATAAGATTGGGGGCATGGATTATATTGATTCGGATAAGACCAATCCGGCACACTAGGTTGGTTAAAGTTATGATATGCCGGGTTGGTAATATCCGAAAAAGAGGTTGGTGTGTAATATGGATTACCATTAAAATTGGAAAAATTATTGTTATAAGCTATATCACACAATAAAACACAAAGAAAGAAAAAAAACAAACAAATAAGCAAACAAAAAAAGAAAAATTCTAAGCTAAGTTAGGATAGACATTTGACCTAGACGACTCCTAACTGGTTAGACTGTCCATAGGAGGTATAATGCAGACTTTGACCACAGGCTAATCAGCCAGGTCAGGGTAAGATTGGTGGGAGGTTATCCGTCAAAGACGTTCCTTAATTAAGTAACCACCAATCTTCGGGCTTTCGGCCCTTAATCCCCTTCCTAGACACTGATTTGGCAGGAGTCAAATTCCAACATCTTTTCCCTTAGGATAATCTCCTAATTGAGTCCGAGATGTCCCTAGGGCCAACGTCTACTCATTTTTTTAGTTAGGCTTGGGTTAGTGAGTGAGGAGATTGTTTGGGGGCTAAGGGAGGGTAATGACTTTCCCACCTTATCTTGTTTATAGGACAAGCCCTTAAATCAATTTAGTGTAGTGTACAAGTATATAGAAAAAAGTAACACTCAAGCAATATTTCATACAAGAATGAACCTTATACTAAATGTTATGCACACATACTTTGGCTTCAGCACTCTTCAACAGTAAATAGAAAATGTAAAGAAATAAACACGTGCCTAAATGTAAATTCTAAATCATTTTTAGCATTTACAATCAACTTTTTACTGTTGTGTTAAAAATATATATACAGTGAGTCAAACAAGGAGATAAATGCTACAGAAATTCAAATTTTCAATTCAGCCAACCTGCAAAAATACAGGTTAGTAGTTCACTCAGTTTTGTCACTGGAATGTAGCAAATCTGAGGGCTTCTTGGCTCTGCTTTCTTGAGCAGAGTCCAAGGCTATTTATGTGTCCACTGCAGCAAGAATTCATTGTTGTTAAATCTGTACACCAAAAACAAAGAAGAAGGTTAACCAAAAATATAACTTTTAAAGAGAGTAACTTACCATCCCTCCCCGGCAACGGCGCCAAAATTTTGATTAAGGTTCTACCTACACACAAAATACAGAATTTCAGAACTAAGAATGAAAAGTGCAAGTTACTCAATTCTACGCTATAGCAAGTGGGTATGCGGGTCGTGATCAACAAGGAGGGACTAGCGATGGAAGCTTTTTAGTAAGTTCTCTTTTATGCTACCATTAGTAGTTAAAGTTCTTCTTTAGTTTCTTAAAAAGAAAAGAAAAATAAATTACAATGAAGTTAGGCAAAAAGTGAGAGGTTGGAAAGATGGAGAAACCAGAATTGGATATGTACAAAGAAATGGAAAAAGAGTGATAAAAGAAGTGGGTTTTATTGATCTAAACTAAAGAAATAAAAGAAAAGAAAGAAAAGATTAAAGAAATTCTTACCTACTTGGTTGATGACTTACCTGGAACCCTTGCATGTTCTACCTTACTTCGGAGGCATTCAACGCATAAGCCATAAGATCAAGCTCAGTCCCCATTCGCATTACATCATCAAGATGAACAAGAATGAAATAATACGGAGTCTTGAGGAGGAGAACATCATCATGAAATATCGTTGGCACTCACACAAACATTGTTATACTGATGCTTCTAGATTCACTTGAACGCTCATCATAACCAAAAGAGGAAAAGTAGAAAGAAGAAGAAGGAAACAAAGGTAAAGACAAACATAAAAAAAAAAGTTACCTTTTATTGCTTGTAGAAACGATGGAAGAAATGAGGAGGTACATCGGTGTCATGTTTGGACACATATATTGCATAAATATTATTACATTCCTACATATATTCTGTAATGAATATTGCAAATAACTTGTCTTAATGTCCTAATCATGCAGGGTATGATAGGGAGAAAATAATCATGAAATTTATCCAATTAAATTCAAAAGTTCAAAAGAAAGGGGATCGATTCAAATACAAAGGTTCTAGAAGCTATCTTATCTGAAAACTGGATATATCAGATAAGATAATATCATCTCATTTCAAAGAAAAAAATGGATTGTTTGAAGACCCTATCTGTTTCGCTGAAGATAAGTAAATATCTTATCAATTCTAGAAGATAAACTTAAAATCAAAGAGGATAAATGGATAGAGAGAAGATCAACGGATGTGATGAAGCAATTTAAATTTAGATTCAGGCTGGATATAGTTTAGCATTTTAATCATAACTTTCACTACCAAAGGTCAAATCTGATGATTCAAGATTCTACATAAAGATGACTTAAAGGGCTACAATTCTTCTGTTGATCACTCATTCCAATTCTATCAGTTGATAAGTGCTATTCAGCAATCAATAAGCCAACAGCCTGCAGATCAGAATTGAATTTCTGGATAAATCAAATCAAGTTTGGAGATAAGGGAAGAATTCAAATTCAGAAATATCCAACTCTTTCTATCTTCATACACGTTCTATCCCTCTGGTTTTCTCCTATAAATACCCTCATACCTCGAAGGCAGAGCAGGACCATCTCAGAGAGAGCTTTAGTTTAGGTTTTTCTTTTCATCTTCAATGTAATTTTTATTTTTTATTTTATTTTTAGGCTAGAGAGAGTTACATGATCAAAAAAGAGGAAGAGTTATTGTAGAGTGACACTATTGTAATCTTTTTTTTAGAAGCTTATATTGAAGGTGACAATCAATGGAGGTTTCCCACTTTTCTTCATTGTGCTCGATCTCGCCGAAGCCCTGCTTTCTTTATTCTTTTCTATTTGCTTTGCTTTTCTTCATGCTGAGGTAAGTCTTTGTTATGGTTCAATATAGAGGTAAATATTTTTCTTTTATTTCTTTTTTTATTTTTGATTTTTGCATCAACACCTTTTTTTATCTCTTTTTGGTTCCTTTTCTTTTATAGATAAAACAACAACGATACCACCATCTCTTCTTCTACTATCTTATTCTTAACTTAACTTAACATTTTTTTCCTTTTTATAAACTGAGAAGATAAGTATTAACTAGTTTTGGTAAATTAAAAGAAGAAACTTACATAACACTACTATCGCTGTCCCTCCCGGTGGATCACGACCCGTTAGCCCTAGGCTACACGGTAGAATTGAGGACCTAGCATTGTTCTAAATTTCTTATATTTTTGGCGCCGTTGCCGGGGAGGGACAGTAAGTTTTCTTTCTTCTTAATTTACTTTAACAGTTTTACTATTTTTCTTCTTTATTTTGATGTACAGAGGCTAATTACAGAAAACTAGGAGCTGCAGTGGACATATTGCTACTTTGTACCTCTGCCCAAGAAGGCAGAGCATCAGAGCCCACAACTGTGGTGAACTACTAACTGTAGTCTCTTGCAGGTTAATTTACATAGATTAGCTCTCTGCAGTTATTAGTTTATATTTTTAACTCACTCTGTACATATTTCTAATCAACAGTAACTTGTTGCTTTGTAAATGCTAAAAAACGTTTAGACTCTTGCATCTTAGGGCATTTGTCTATTTGTTTCTTTACATTACTGTTGAAGAGTGCTGGAGCAAAGGTATGTGTGCATTGCATATAGTTTAGGAAACATATTTTAAGTGATTCATATTGCTTGAATGTTACCTTTTGTTTTATACTTGTACACTGCACTAAAAAGACTAAGGGTATATCCTTAAACAAGATAAGGTGGGGAAGTCATTACCCTTCCTTAGCCCAAAATTATCTCCTCACTTACTAACCCAGCCTAACATAAAATTGAGTAGACATTGGCCCTAGGGACATCACGGACTCAAATAAGGATTGACCTAAGGGGGAAGTTGTTAGAAGTTGACTCTTGTCAAATCGGTGTCTAAGGTTGGGGATTGAGGGGCGAAACCCCGAAGGCTGGTGGTTTGGCATAATTAGGCCCGTTGCTCAGGCACGGATACCTCCCACCAATCTTGCCCCTACCTGGCCGATTAACTTGTAGTCAGGTTTGTTGGCCCAAAGGCCCATCACTCTAGTTTTGATGATGATCAACTCATGTAGTTATGGTACTAATAATCTTGTGTTTATTTAGTCTCAGATTTGTGATCAAGATCTTAGTAGGTGTGTAGCTTCATCAAAGGATTTAAAGTCAAGTTTTGGAGCTAGCACGGTTTGATTCAAGAGCTTGTACATCAAGACCACATCAAGTACTCAAAAAGAGTCTAGCTCGTTGGATCAAGTTTGGACCAAGTCAAGAAGAGGAGAAGACTTCAAGTGAAGACTTCAAGATCAAGACTTGTGTCTAGGTTTGTTTTTATAAGATTTTGTTTTTAGATAAAATGTAAAGGATAGAATAGTTGGTGGATTGCTCAAGTATATCTCACACACACACACTCTTGATTTAGATGAGTTTTTATAAAATAATTTCTATTTTGGAAAAATACAAAAGAGTTTTCATTTTGGAAAATACCGGTTTGGTTTTTGGTATTCAAAGTTTACATGTCTTTAACCAAAACCATGTTTAGTGCTTATTGTCAAAAACATAGATATTTCATCATGTATGTGTGGTGGATCATATCCATATACTCTATGCTTTCAAAGTATTTAAAATATCTTGTTTTTGTATTTGAAAAAGTTTTGAAAAAATCAATTTTGAAAAAATACAGTTTTTGTTTTTAGCCAAAATTTATAAGTTACAAAAATAGTTCAAATTGTTTGTAACATGTCTTGATTTTACTCAAACATGTTTGTATATCAAAGTATAATACTGAAACTATTTTTGTAGATTTTTAGTGATTTTATGGGATTTTATTTTTGTCAAAATACCAACTTTTAATTCCCTATAACTGACCCTATCTGGCTTCAGCCAGTCGACCGGACTGGTCGACTGAGCATGAAATCGGTCGACTGAGTCGATCGACCGACGTGCACAGAACGTGCACGCCAGATCTGCTGGAGGGCCGGTCGACCGACCTGGTCGACCGCAGAGAGCTTCTGCTCTTTGGAAAGGCCCCGGTCGACGGGCGGTTGACCAGACAGAGAGCCTGCTCTTTGTATCCAGGCCACGATCGACTAGCCGGTCGACCGCTGGCTCAACGGTCAGAAATCTGACCGTTGGCCGGTCGACCGGGTGGTCGACCGACAGGTCAACCAGGCTCCCAACGGCTAATTTTTCTAGCCCTATAAATTGGGGCTTTTGGGGGCTGTTTCATATAAGATTTTAAGAAGAGTTTTGGGGTAGTTTTGCATACCAATTTCAGTGGTTATATCCACATGTTTTAGAGTTACATTTCCAAATCAAAAGAGTGTTTATCAAGAGTGTTTTAAAAGTGATTTCTTGAGTTTTCCTCCACCATTTCAATCCTACTTTTCTCACACAACACTTGAGCTATCCATTGCTATATCTACCTATAGGGATTTTGTTGTGAGAGGATTTTAGGTGATCAAAGTGTTGTGATCACTAAAGTTCCATCTTTGTACTTTGAGGAGGCGGACTTGCGGGTTCGCGGTGTTCGGGTTCTAGTGTGAACTCATTGTTTGAGGTGTGGCCTCGACGAGCTTGTGGGCTTGCGGTGTGTACGGGACTAGAGAGTCTAAGGAGTTCAAGTGTGAACTCGCCTTGTAGGTGTTGCGGCACCGAGTGATCCGGTGGGATCGATTTTAGTGAAAATCCTTCATAGTGTTGAAGGCGGGGACGTAGAGCAAGTGTGCTCGAACCTCGAAACAAATCTCCCGTGTTTGCAATTGCTCTCTCTATCTCTTACTTGTCTTTATATCTTGCATGCTCATATTGTATTTATCTTTATATGCTTGATATATTGTGTGCTTAATTGTTATATGCTTGGGGATTGTTTGCTAACACTTGTATTCAACCAAGAGAGCTAACGCGTCACCTCAACTCTTATTTAGAGGAATCTTGAGGAGTTAGTCCAGAGTCCTTCACGGGGAATCCGGCTACAATCTTGTGTTATACGTGGTGTTTAGTTTAATAAGTTTTAATTCCGCACTAATTGACCATTAGATTAGCTCATCACCTATTCACCCCCCTTTAGGTGATTTACAATTGGTATTAGAGCCAAGTGCTCTTGATTTGGGTCTAACAACCTAGAGTTAAAGATCCTCATTTTTAGCTAATCACAATATTTGTACACACACCATGGACTTCATGACACCTCCCACCTTTGACTTCCTTAACATCCAAACTTGGAAGGTTAAGATGTCTTTATACCTCAAAGCCTTAGGGATTCATGTTTATTTTGCCACTATTAAAGATTCTTATTGTTTAAATGGCAAAAATATTGAGGTTAATACAAAATCCCTACATGCTTTAAGGTCTATCCTAAATGATGTTTATTTATCTAGGGTTGCTAATCTTGATTCGGCTTTTGTAGTGTGGAACACCTTGATCTCCCTTGGCGAAAAAGAACAATACTATGCGGGGAACGACTCGGATGTTGGAAGTGACGCTTCCAACGTGTGCTACATGGTCCAAGGGGATAGCCCCTTGAGGTAAACACCGAATCCGAGCTAGAAGAAGATGTTGATATGTCTTATGATGAGCTTGCATCTTTTTATCAACAATTACTTGAAAAATATGACATGATTAAAAAGGATAACAAGAATTTGAAAAAGAAATTTGATTGCATGGTTAAAGAAAATGATTCTTTTAAAAATAAAGTTGCATGCTTTGAAAAAGAAAATGAAAATTTGAAAAATGAAAATATTTCCTTGCTTTCTAAATTAAATGACATGTGTGAAGGAAATAATACTTTGAAAAATAAAATTGTTTGGTGGAAAATCAAAAGGAAGTTGCTTTGCAAGAAAACAACTCTTTAAAAAGAAAAATTGTTGAAAAGAAAAGGAAAACATTTCTAAAAAGAATAAGAAAAATGATTCTCAATCTCACCATGCTTTACATGCCACTATTAATCAAAATAAGATTAAATTTTTGAAAAATAAAATAAACTATTTGAGCTCAACTTTGAGCACATGTGCATTTAATCATAAAAGATTGGAATCTTTGTTTTCAAAGAAACAAGTTTTCCGTGTTCATGCACAACACCCTCATCATGCATATGCATACTTTGCACGCCACGATCACCCTCATACACATGTGCATAGTAGAGTGTACACTTGTACACATTGCGGCCGCAAAGGCCATTTAGCAAAGTTTTATTTTGATAAGATACATCATATTAATTTTGCTAATAACAAGAATGTTTGGGTTCCTTACAATGCTAACCCTCAAGGACCCAAAAGAAAATGGGTACCAAAGTCCCCACCTTGTGTTTTTGATGTAGGTGCGGGCTCTCACAAAACGTGAGAGGGATGGTGCCTTGGTAGTAGATGTATGGACTTGATGGACACACACTTGATGCACCGCTATCAAGGAGGTTTGGTGGGACAACCACCATGTTTTGGAGATTTGGAGTATAGTTTTTTGGTTAGTAACTATCTCTAAACTCTTATTTACATACTTGTTCATATATGATATTTTTAGCATGTTCATGTTTTATTTGTTTTGTACTTCATGTGGTAAATACTAGTTTAAATATAGTTTTTATTAAAACTTGGATATTTATACATGTACAAGTAGTGAGCATCAAATTGATTCATATATGTTTGCTCTTCATTGTTCATTTGTACTCACTATATGCACATGTATAGCCTAGTTTTGATAATTTTCTCATTTACACTTGTTTTTACCTATTTTCATGTTTTACTTCATGTATATGGTATTTTTAGTCAAAACTAATAAATATACATGTATGCCCCTTGAGTCTCTTGCCTTCATACAAACTATATCATAGACTCTTTTTATATTTGGGATATGTATGCATATTGTTAGTTTTGAATAAAAACATACATATAACTAGAAGTTTGTTTTAAGATGAAAAATGAATTTTTATGTTTTTCATCTTTAATGGAAAAATGAATTTTCATGAATTGTTTGATAAAATGATATTCATGTTTGTTTTGAGCATAATTGACTATTTTCATGAAAATGCTAATTACATGATTTTTGTACACTCACACTTTATTTGTTTATTCATGACTTTGTTTCATGATTATTTTTGAGCTTTATAGATCTTGAGTGACAACTTCATGTATTTAGTATGTCTCATTATTTGGTTTCATGTTTTGAAGGATCTTTAACTAGTTTTCAAAAATTATTTTAACTAGTTATTATTCTTCATCTGGTGGTGATTTTCAATGCTAAAAATATTTTCCAAACCCTATTTTCGAAAACCCCTACCAACACGGTTATGGGTGGACGGATGGGCGAGTATGCCTTGTAAGTTTTATTGAAAAATCTTTTATCTTGAGCATATAAAGGGTGGTAGTTATGAGTTATATACTTGATTTACATTGTTATTTTCAATTGGTATCTCAATTGATATTTTTTGTATATACTCATATTTTGTTTTCTATATATGTATGCTTCATAATTTTCATATTATCAATTCCTATTGATATTGTCTTTCCATACATATATATGTTTGAAAATCAAGCACCAACAAATCATATATATTTATACTTGATTCTCAAGATTTTTAAAGCACAAAGTATGTTATTCTAAGCTTCATTCAAATCTTATTTTTCAATTGATTTCTCAATTGATATTTTTTTATAAGCTTATGCATTATCTTCAATTGGCATTTCTTTTACAATTAGTATTTTTATTGATATCAAAATATACAATATGTTTCAATTGGTATCTATTAATCTATTTATTTCAATTGGTATCCATGAAATTTTATATTGGCATCAAAATATATAATACTTTCTTTCATTGGTATCAAAATTTCAATTGACAAAATATTTCAATTACAATTAAAAATTCAAAATTTGTATTGATTATTTACATTTGGTATCTTAAAATTTGACTTACTAAGATATCTTAAAATTTTGTTCTATTGAGAAAATTCAAAATTTTGTTTTAATAAGAAATAATTAAAAATGTTTTGATTTATATTGCCTATATGCAAGGGGAGCTTAACATCTCTTCTACATATAGATTCATGTTGAGTGTATCTTATATTGAGGAGCTTGACAACTCTTCTTTATGCGGTACAGGTGTGTAGGGGGAGCTTCACATCTCCTCTTATGCATTGCATATTATGTGTTATGTGAATTAGGGCTTGTCATCCCTTCTTCATATAATGCATATATGTAGGGAAGCTAACTTAACATCTTCCTCTTTATGAATGTATATCGCATATAACTCTTTATTGATTGATTTGAGTTCACCTCTTTGAGGGGGAAAACATTGTTTTATGTTTACTTTAACCCCTTTGTTGATGATTGACAGAAAGGGGGAGAAGTATTTTAGTATATATGCATGTTTTCCTTGCTTTATACATAAAGGGGGAGAAGGATTTATGTTTATGCATATATGTTTTGTTTTGCAAATAGGAGAAAAAGAATTTGATGAGTTTTATGCTTGATTGGCATATTTATCTCCTTGTATTTACATACATGTTATGAGCTTTCATTGCATATTTATTTGTTTATTGTTATGCATGAGTTAAGGGGGAGCTTCTTTGAAGGTTTACTTTAATCCATGCATATATAACTCCATGAGTTTTGTCATCATCAAAAAGGGGGAGATTGTTGGCCCAAAGGCCCATCACTCTGGTTTTGATGATGATCAACTCATGTAGTTATGGTACTAATGATCTTGTGTTTATTTAGTCTCAGATTTGTGATCAAGATCTTAGTAGGTGTGTAGCTTCATCAAAGGATTTAAAGTCAAGTTTTGGAGCTAGCACGATTTGATTCAAGAGCTTGTACATCAAGGCCACATCAAATACTCAAGAGGAGTTTAACTCGTTGGATCAAGTTTGGACCAAGTCAAGAAGAGGAGAAGACTTCAAGTGAAGACTTCAAGATCAAGACTTGTGTCTAGGTTTGTTTTTATAAGATTTTGTTTTTAGATAAAATGTAAAGGATAGAATAGTTGGTGGGTTGCTCAAGTATATCTTACACACACACACACTTGATTTAGATGTGTTTTTATAAAAGAATTTCTATTTTGAAAAAATACAAAAGAGTTTTCATTTTTGAAAAATACCGGTTGGGTTTTTGGTATTTAAAGTTTACATGTCTTTAACCAAAACCATGTTTAGTGCTTATTATCAAAAATATAGATATTTCATCATGTATATGTAGTGGATCATATCAATACACTCTATACTTTCAAAGTGTTTAAAATATCTTGTTTTTATATTTGGAGAAGTTTTGGAAAAACCAATTTTGAAAAAATACAGTTTTGTTTTTAGCCAAAATTTATAAGTTACAAAATAGTTCAAATTGTTTGTAACATGTTTTGATTTTACTCAAACATGTTTGTATATCAAAGTATAATACTGAAACTATTTTTGTAGATTTTTAATGATTTTATGGGATTTTATTTTTGTCAAAATATCAACTTTTAATTCCCTATAACTGACCCTGTCTGGCTTCAGCCGGTCGACCGAGCTTGAAGTCGGTCGACCGAGTCGGTCGACCGACGTGCACAGAACGGGCACGCCAGATCTGCTGGAGGGCCGGTCGACTAAACGACCCGGTCGACCGCAGAGTGCTTCTGCTCTTTGGAAAGGCCCCGGTCGACCGGGCGGTCGACCGGACAGAGAGCCTGCTCTCTGTATCCAGGCCACGGTCAACTGGCCGGTCGACCGCTGGCTCAACGGTCAGAAATCTGACCGTTGGCCAGTCGACCGGGCGGCCGACCGACAGGTCAACCTGGCTCCCAACGGCTAGTTTTTCTAGCCCTATAAATTGGGGCTTCTGTGGGTTGTTTCATATAAGATTTTAAGAAGAGTTTTGGGCTAGTTTTGCATACCCATTTCAGTGGTTATATCCACATGTTTTAGAGCTACATTTTCAAATCAAAAGAGTGTTTATCAAGAGTGTTTTAAAAGTGATTTCTTGAGTTTTCCTCCACCATTTCAATCCTACTTTTCTCACACAACACTTAAGCTATCCATAGCTATATCTACCTATAGGGATTTTATTATGTGAGAGGATTTTAGGTGATCAAAGTGTTGTGATCACCAAAGTTCCATCTTTGTACTTTGAGGAGGCGGACTTGCAGGTTCGTGGTGTTTCGGGTTCTAGTGTGAACTCGTTGTTTGAGGTGCGGCCTCGGTGAGCTTGTGGGCTTGCGGTGTGTACAGGACTAGAGAGTCCAAGGAGTTCAAGTGTGAACTCGCCTTTTAGGTGTTGCGGCACCGAGTGATCCGGTGGGATCGATTTTAGTGGAAATCCTTCATAGTGTTAAAGGCAGGGACGTAGAGCAAGTGTGCTCGAACCTCGAAACAAATCTCCCGTGTTTGCGATTGCTCTCTCTCTATCTCTTACTTGTCTTTATATCTTACATGCTCATATTGTATTTATCTTTATATGCTTGATATATTGTGTGCTTAATTGTTATATGCTTAGGGATTGTTTGCTAACACTTGTATTCAATCAAGAGAGCCAACGCGGCACCTTAACTCTTATTTAGAGGAATCTTGAGGAGTTAGTCCAGAGCCCTTCACGGGGAATCCGGCTACACTCTTGTGTTATACGTAGTGTTTAGTTTTATAAGTTTTAATTCTGCACTAATTGACCATTAGATTAGCTCATCACCTATTCACCCCCCACTAGGTGATTTACAAGGTTCTGTAATATACCTCCTATGGATAATCAACAGTTAGGAGTCGTCTAGGTCTAAGCTTTACCCTAACATAGGCTAGATTTTTTTAATTTTCTTGATTGTTTATTTGTTTGTTCTTGTGAAAATGGAGTATAATTACAATTATTCTGTTTATAACTCAAATCCATATTTCACCCCAACCTCCTTCAATTCAGATATTACCAACCCGACATTACATAACTCTAACCAACCAAGTATGCCAAATTGGTCTTATCCGAATCAAAATATGCCCCAATCCCAGTACTATGAACAAGAATGGGATAATCATCACCACTCTTCACCGAGTCAGTGGGGATACAATCCCCGAGTCTTACTATCAACAACCTTACCAACAAATCGCTTCAAATAATCCATACCAAGACCAACCTATAGAAGAGAAATCTTCTTTAGAAAAGACTTTTGAAGCCTTCCTTGAGTCCACACGACAAGTACAAATCATAGCGGACTCAATTCTCTCAAATAATTCCCAAATTCAAGATCCTTACTCTAATTTTCAAGTCCAACCACAACAAAAAGAACCGGTTGACTTAGAAAAGACTATGGAATTCATGATTCAGTCCCAAAATGATATTATTCAATCCCAAATGGATCGTCTCCAATCTATCAATATGCTAGAAGTAAAAGTGAGTCATTTGGTCAATACAATTAATGATAGGAATGAGGAAACTCTACCTAACACATTTTCGACCACTCCTGATTCCCCTAGCCATATTGACGAAGAATCATGGCATCTTGAAGATTTTAACCAAAACTCAATTTCACCACAAAATTTTGAACTTGACCAATATTAACCCATTGATAAATTGGCAAGTTTTCATTTCAATGAGATTGAACTTAAAAATGAATGTGATACCGATTCTCAATATTGTGATTCAATTCCACTTTTTGAATCTATGTTGACTCCGGTATCCTTACCCGATTCGGACTTAATTCTAAAGCCAACACTGATTCCTATCCCTATAGAGCTTGAACATGAACCACTTATTTTAGATAGTCACATTCCATTATTGGGAAATGAATGTGAACTTCAATTCTATGATTTGAACCAAACTCATAAACCAACTCCTACTCTCGAATCTAAACTTGATTTGAGTTTTATTCCCGAGTCCGAATCGATTCCCATTCTCTTTATTATTGAGCCCAAATCATCCATTCCACAAAATCACATTCCATTAATGGATCAAGGTTTAGATCAATATGACTCTGTGATGATATCCCAAGACTGGTCATATAACCGAGAAAATTTCATGCTAGGATCTTGCATGATCCTATTCATATTGGGGATTATAAAAATGTTAATAAGAAAGAGGTGATGAAAGGTGGGTTTCATGAAAATCCACAATATCTAGATTGGGCAGAAACGCTTGGCCCAATGAGACCACCGCCAGAACCACCACCTTGAGGTGACAATTTCCTTCCCTTCGTCCTTTTTCATGTATTATTGCATTTCATTCATACATTGAGGACAATGCATGAGTTAAGTGTGGGGGAGGGTTTACTAACATGCTAACTTCACTAATTTTTAAAAAAAAAAACTTTCATTAAAATTTTTTTTTGAAATGGAAAATAATACTTTGACTTATTTTTGTAAAAAAATTAAGTTAATTTTAAGGAATAAGAGGATGATAATTAGGATTTCTTATACTTGGTCAAAATAAAATTATTTGCTGATTTTAAGGTTAGGAAGAAAAATTAGAAAAGTAATTTAGTCTTAATTTTTACCTTGATGAAATATGCATACTTTATACACTTACACACTTACACTTAGGGTTCTAAAACAAAGATTCTTATGCCTTATATAAAAAATATATATATACATATATCAAAAAAAAATCCTCTGATTAAGCTGGGTGTTTGTGCCTCATAAAGCATAAATATTCACGCCTAAAAGTGGTTCACATAAATAAAAATCCTTAGTTTTGTGGCCTTATTTGCTCGAGTCCTAAGTCCTTGGGGTACTTTCTCACCCAGTGCCCTAAAACCGTCTGGTTTGGGAGTCACCGACTAAGGCTCGTTATATGGGCGAATTAGAAAGCCTAATAGAGCTAAGGGATATTACCGCCATAAAATAAAAATAAAGAAAGAAAAATAATCAGGCATAAGAGTTAGAATTGATGAATCCTGAGCCAAATTTTCACGGTCACAAAATGCATATGACTTAGGGTAAAATAATGGACTAGATGAGAAATACAATTTTAATCTTTACCTTGATTGAAAACAAGTTTTTGAATAAAGACTAAGTTTAGGAATGACTAAGTTTTGATAATCCTATGACTTATAGCTTACTTGAAATTTTACACTCTCAACATAAGCCTCTCTCTCTTACTTACATGAATCTCAGTCTAAACTATACTTACAAAGAAATAAAAATTACATGAAAAGAAAATAAAAACCTACACTACAAAGAATGAAAAACTGGACTAAATCCTATCTCTGCATGGTCGTCCTGGTTTACAGTGAAATACCTACCTTTTATAGGCAAAAACCCAGAGGGGAGAGGCGTGAGAAGATAGGGGGAGCAAACACTCTCCCAACAAATACTAAACGGCCACGGAAATGCAATTTTGGCCGCGTTTCTATGGCCATGGTGTGGCCAGGTGGCCACACCAGGTTGGGGCAGCATCCTCGTTTGAAGATTTTCCTTATCTCCTACTGGTTTTCCCGTTTCTGCTTCAGGATTTAACTAAACAGCCTTTAATATTACCTTCAACCACTTGATTTGGGATGATTCATTTCAACCGGTTTTCAACCTCTCTGATTTGTCAAGATCTGCCCTGATTCCCTTATTTTGAATTTATTCTGATTTAATTCAGAATTTGATGGGCTTTTGGGCTCATTTTTCTTCACTCTCCTTTAGGAATGGGCTTACAAATAAATTAAACAATAATTAGGAACAAGCAGAGTTTATTTTATAATAAGTATGAGAATATGATAATAAATGTGCAATCTTAGCGACCGATCAGCATTGCATAAGCCGAAAGGCATTCGACGATAAGCAAATGTCCCAAATGGATATGTGAATGTAGTCTTTTCTTGGTCCTCAGGAGCAATAGGAATCTGATTATACTCCGAGTAACCGTCCAAGAAACAGTAATACTCGTGGCCCGTCAAACGTTTAAGCATTTGATCAATGAAGGAAAGTGGAAAATGGTCCTTACGAGTTATAGCATTAAGCTTCCTATAATAGTCAATGCAAATTCGGATCTTCGTGGGAAGTCGAGTTTGGACCAACTCATTGTTCTCATTTTTCACTACAGTGAAACTGGATTTCTTTGGAACCGCGTGGACAGGACTGACCCATTGGCTATCAGAAATGGGATAGATTATCCTATTGTCTAAGAGTTTCACAATTTCAGCATGAACAGCCTCTTGTATTATAGGGTTTAACCTACGCTGCGGGTCTCTTTTAGGTATTGCATCTTCATTGAGATGAATGCGATGTTGAACTATGGTTGGACTCAATCTCTTTATATCAGTCATAATCCAACCAATGGCTTCCTTATGTTTTCTTAGAATTGTTTTAAGATCTTCTTCTTCCCGGTCATTTAAATTGGAGGCAATGATGATAGGAAAGGTCTCTTGTTCGCCTAGATAGACGTACTTGAGATGCGCAGGTAAGGCTTTCAATTCTAAGGAAAAGAAAGGCTCACTGGAAGGATTAGTCAAATTTGTTGGCTCCATATTTGGTGAAATAGGGTTCGAGGCCCAATTCACAGCTGACTCAAAAACCTGATCAAGATTAAAGTTGTCAGACTCTAACCTGAAGTCACACTCAGTTTCTAATTCCAATTCTTCCCTCTGTTCACTTGTTAAGTTCTCTATAAGGTTGGCTTCAAATGTTTGGTCCTCAACATCACGGGGTTGTTTTCCTAGGTTGAAGACATTGACTTCTCTAGTCATGTCCCCAAAGGTTAACCTCATGGACCCATTCCTAAATTGATGATGACATTGGCAGTAGCAAGGAATGGTCGCCCTAGGATAACAGGAGTTTGAGCCCTAGGATTGGACACAGGTTGTGTCTTTAGAACTGTGAAATCAATGGGGTAAATAAACTCCCCGACTTGAATAAGGACATCATTAATTTTTCCTTTTGGAACTTTAACTGAACGGTCAGCCAGTTGGATAGTGATTCGAGTTGGACTAAGATCACCCAACCTGAGTTGTAGATAAACTGAGAATGGAAGCAAGTTGATACTTGTTCCCAAATCAAGAAGTGCACGACTAATCTCGGCTTGTCCTATGGTGCAGACAATGGTGGGACAACCTGTATCCTTGTACTTGATAGGGATCGGACCCGACAGTAGCTCACTAATGTTAGTGGCTAAGGAGACCTTTTTGGGTACATTAGTCTTTCTCTTCTTGGTGCATATGTCCTTAAGAAACTTAACAGAGGATGGGACTTGTTGGATGGCATCAAGAAGTGGCACATTTATCTTTACTTGATTGAAGATCTCAATTATCTTATCCATGTTTGAATTTTGCTTGTTATTTTTCAGCCTATTAGGAAATGATACTATAGGCTAGTGCACCTGACTGGTTGACTTATCTTTTTCAGATTCGTCAGATTTGGAAGGATTTGGATTAGATGAGGTGGATGCTTGACTGTGATTGTGCTGAATGAGATTAGATGGTATTGACACTTGATTATCAACTTTCTTTCCCGACCTCAATGTATGAATAACATTACATTGATTCATTGATTGATCCTCTGCCATATGAGCTTGTTGAGAATTCCTAGGATTCGTTATTAGCTGAATAGGCAAGGTACCCTTTTATCTCTCATTCTGTGAAGGGTTAATTGGCTCTAACCTCTGTATAGTTTGCATGAGAGAATCTTGGTTCTTCATGTATCTTTTCATGTTTCTCTCAAAGTCAGTCATTCTCCTTTCTAGTTGAGGATTCTGGAAGGAAGATTGTGGAGCTTGGTTGGGAAAATTTTGTTGATAGTTTGAAAAGTTAGGTGGATGATTGGGAAAATTATGATGAAAATTGGAGAAGTTGGGTTGATGATTAGAAGAATTATTGGCATGATGGAAGTGGCTTGCATGATTTGACCGTGAGTGGTCATTATTATTTTGGCTCCATGAGAAATTCGGGTGATTTCTCCAGCCAGGATTGTACGTTAGTGCGTAAAGATTATTGTTTAACCTTGAAAAGGCTGCATTCATCGGTTCAGGGTATTGTTGCTAAGCCTGAAACACGGGATACTCCTCAAACATATGATTCATGGCTTGACAGAAAGTACAGGCCGGAGTTGAAAATTGGTTTGGGCTGACTTGATTGACTGAACTTGGTTCCTTAGTTTCTAAAGCTTCCAGTCTTCTCGCTAGGTTAGCTAACTTAGCCTTATTAGCTATGGATGATTCAATGGAATGGAGACCTCCTTTTGAAGAGATGGAGTTGAGTTCCTTGAGGTTTCACTAGTAGGTTCTCATTGAATGGTCTTTTCAGCTAGATTCTCATATAAATCACATCCTTCATTTTCATTTTTCTGCAAGAATCCCCCTTGGCAGATACTTTCAAGAGGGTCTTGGTAGAATAGTCTAAACCATCATAAAGAATTGGCATTGTCGCCATTTTTCTATTCCATGATGAGGACATTAGACAAGGAGGTATTTAAAGCGTTCAACCTCCAAAATGGTTCCCTAAGTTCTTGCTTGAATTGCATGATGTTCTTCCTAATGAGGGCGGTCTTATGAATTGGATAGAATTTCTTCAAGAAGACCTTGATGAAACCATCCCAAGATATGATAGAGCCGGCCGCTAAGCTGTAAAGTCATTTCTTGGTTAAGTTCTTAAAAGCGAAAGGGACAAATCTCAACCTAGTAGCATTATCTACAAGGTGTGAGATTTTCATCATTAGACATACTTCCTCAAATTCTCTTATGAAGAAATAGGCATCTTCGGACTCTAAGCCATGAAACTTAGGGAGTGTGTTGATGAATTAAGGCTTGAGCTTAAAATTGTATTCACCAACCGATGAAAGTTGGATGCAAGATGGAAGTGAGGCTCTAATGGGATAGAACCTATCCTGCAAAGATGTCAGTTGAGCCATAACCGGATCTAGTCTTGGTTCAAACTTTGGTGGTGATGTGTGTCTAGTCAACCTAGATGAATGAGGGTCTCTTGACCACACTTGCATACACAAACACAATCACAAACAAGTTTACCAATAGTCAACAAGAGTAATCAACCAAGCCTAGTCTAAGGTAACCTTGACCTAGACAACTCCTAACTAGTTGATTGTCCATAGGAGGTATAATGCAGACTTTGACCACAAGCTAATCAGCCAGGTCAGGGCAAGATTGGTGGGAGATATCCGCGCAAAAGCGACGGGCCTAATTAAGCCAAACCATCAGCCTTCGGGGTTTCGCCCCTCAATCCCTTTGCTAGAGACTGATTTGGCAGGAGTCAAATTCTAACACCTTCCCCCTTAGGATAATCTCCTATAAGTTCGAGATGTCCCTAAGGCCAACGTCTATCAGATTTTAAATTAGGCTTAGGTTGTGCGTGCTTGGAAATGGTTTGTGGGCTAAGGAAGGGTAATGACTTCCCCCACCTTATCTTGATTTGGGTTTTGCTCTTAGAA
The DNA here is from genome assembly GCA_038442645.1 of Agave tequilana. Lineage (NCBI taxonomy): Eukaryota > Viridiplantae > Streptophyta > Magnoliopsida > Asparagales > Asparagaceae > Agave > Agave tequilana. Next base: position 70,398 of record JAVJIF010009901.1, read on the forward strand.
TTGATTGTGCAAAGTGTGCAAGATATAGAAAAGTAACATTCAAAAGCAAATATCACCCAAGAATGTTTCTTAAACTATATGCTATGCATACGTACCTTGTCTTCAGCTATCTTCAACAGTAATTGTAAAAAAAACGTAATTAGACAAACGCCTAGAATGCAAATTTAAACGTTTTTTTAAGCAATTAACAATCACTCAGATTACTGTTGGATTAAAACAGGGATTGTGAATAGCAGATATAGCAAGAATAATAACATGCAAACACTTTATTTTTGCAAGCAATATGTCCTGTAAAAAAGAGTTTTAGTAGTCCAACAAAAATTTTAACTTTTGCACTTGCAATTTCTTGAAATTCTGTTTCCTACTTTCGAGAGTAGGGGCACAGAATAGCAAGTCTTATCCTGCAAAGCTTGAATGCTAAATCTAAATCTTGACGTCCCTGAAATAAGACACCAAACTTGTTAAAAAAATAATTACACCGTTCCCTCCCGGCAACGGCGCCAAAATTTGATGTAAAAAATGAAAGTGAAAGGAATTATCGTGTAGCTTTGGGCTAACAGGTTGTATCCACGAGGAGGATGCGATAGAAGCTTTTCGGTATTATTGTTAAGTAACAAAGAATGAAGTTGGGTGTCTTTCTTTTTAAGTTGAAAAAGAGAATGGAGAGAAAGAAAGTGATTAAAAGAAAAACTTAAAAATTAGAGAAGGCTTTGAAAAGGTGATCTTTAAAACTGATGAAGATTGTTTGGTTGTTTTTTTTTTAATATAGGAAAAGATCTAAGCTCACTAATTTTTTTGCTTAACTACTTATGTCAAGAACATTTTTAGTACATCACTTTTATCATAGGCAAAAAGCTTAATTTCTTTTAGTGTTCAAATAAAACAAATGAGATGATTTTGGATCAAATCTTAAGGTCTTTCTTAACACAACATTAAAAATAGAATGTTAAACCATCAAGCGCAAAGAAGCATGTGTGGAATAAAAACGATTTAACAATATTTGTGCTTTGAAAGTCCAAGTTTTAAAAGAAGAGCATCATCAAGAGCTTTTAAGAATAAAGTTTAACTTTAGGCATTATAAATCAAGAGAGTTCTTTCATAAAATTCAATCGAGAGAGACGAGGTAGAAAAGATTAATTAGTGAGCCCAGAAAAGGATTTAGCTACTCATTATGAAATGAAAACAAACAAGAGATTGACAATTAAACATAAACATACCAAATTCGAGTTGAGTTGAAATAGCAAGTAGAAGCTCCTTTGATTGTCACTTCAAAGACGAATTACACACTCAATTCCACTCTTCTCTCTTTGCTGGTCTAAACTGAAAAAATAAAGAGGAATAAAATTTCTCTAAGCTATCTAACAATGTTCCTAAAACCCTAAAAATGAACCAGAAATTTAATCCTAGTCTTCACTAATTTTTCAGTATAAAACATTGCCTTTTATAGGCAAAAACCTTGAGGGAAAGGAGTGAGGAGATAAGGGGAGCAAACGCTCCCCTTATCTCCACCAACAAGCCGCGGATCCGCGGCTTGGGCCGCAGATCCGCGGCCAGGATGTGGCCAAATGGCCACATCCTGGTGGAGATCTTCATGGCGTGGGATTTGACTCCCTTTTGTCCGGCTGAATTTACTGTTTAACGCTGATTCTGATCTGATCTTCGGTGATTCTCAAGCTAACAACCTCTCTGATCTTCCACTATCTGCCCTGATCTTTTGATTTCAAATTAATTCTGAATTAAATCAGAATTTGATGAGCTTTTGGGCTTATTTTTCTTCCCTTTTCTTTAGCAATGGGCCTGTACTTTATAGAGAAAAAATAAGACTTATTAATAAGATTTATAGATAATAAACATGGTAATGTGACAATATATATGCAATATATGTGACCGTTCAAGGCCCGTTGCTCCGGCACGGATACCTCCCACTAGTCTTGCCCCTACCTAGTCGATTAACTTGTGATCAAATTTCTACAAGGTACCCCCGAGGACAGTCTAACCAGTTAGGAGTCGTCTAGATCTAGTCAACCCTAGCATAGACTTGTTTTCTTTTTCTTTTTCTTTATTTTTTTGTTTGTATTTTTTAATTGTGAAATAGATTTCAACAATAATTCTTTCAATCCTAATATGAATCCATATTTCACCCCGACCGGATAACTCCAACCCGGTTATGTACAACATGAACCAACCATATAGGCCAGACTGGGATTATCCGACTCAATATGACCCATACCCCCAATCTTATAATCAAGATTTTTATAATATTTTCTACTGCTCACAGCGTTCATGGGGATTCACCACCCCTGAGTTAAATTTTCATCCACCTTATCCACAATTTTCACAATATTCATTCCCCGATTTTGCTTACTATACTCCTTTTTCAGAACCACCCTTTGAAGAAAATTTCTATTTGGAAAGGAGTATGGAAGCTATGCTTGAGTCCTAACAACAAATTCAAAATTTGCTCAATTCACAATCCTTCCCACATCAAACTCCATATACTCCTTTTCTAAAACATCCAATTGAAGAAAAATCTGAGTTAGAAAAGAGTTTGGAAGTCTTTTATAAAAAGCACGATAATTTCAAAATATGTTGGACGCATTATCTCAACCAAATTTTCAAGAGTCATACTCATCTTTTTCAGTCTCACTGATTCAAAATGAACAACCATCCATCCTAAAAATGAATATGGAACTCTTGCGTGAGTCCGAGCAACAATCACAAAATCTAATGGACTCACGACTTCACCATAATTTTCAAAACTAACTTTCACACTCATCTTTTCAAGAAGAACCAATTACAAACAGTATGGAAGACATGATTGAGACTCAAAATTCTGTTACCGGCCTATCAGTAGGTTAGTCTCAATAATGAGTGAATTGATCAATGAGAATGAGGAAAGCCTTTCTTGTCAACCTTTGACCAATTCTTATATCCCTAACTCTACCGATTAGACCCAAGAATCATATTATTTTGGAAACCAAGATTCAATTTCAGCACACCCATTGGAACTTGACCAAACTCCATGTTTTGAAAATCACAATGACATTTTGGTAAGTTATCCCTTTCCTGAAATTGAAATTGAACATGAAAGTGGTCATGAACCTTAAGTTGATAATTCTATTTCACTTTTTGACTCAATAATGACTCTAGTATTTTCATTAGATTTTTTTCTCTATTCTGGAGTCAATATTGAATTCTGTTCCATTATACTGTGAAATTGAATTACCAATATTTTACGATCACATTCTGTAATGGGAAAAGTGTGTGAACATTAATTATTTTATTTGAACACCATTTTTGAACCAATTTTGACTCACTTTTGAATCTCGACTTGATCTGAATCAAATTCCTGAGTTGGTATCGATTTTTGTTCCTATTCCATTTGAGTTCAAATTAATCATATTTCATTGTTGGACAAGGATGTTGAATAAAATGACTCAGTAATTATTTTTGAAATTAAAAATTAGATGGGGATAATTTTTAATTAAGATCATTCACTCAATCACTCTTTTACTAGGTCGTATTAGAGATGTCACTGGTGGGTTCCTACAAGATCCACAATTTCTAAATTGGGCCGTATTTCGTGGACCAATTAGATCACCACCGGAACCATTATAATGAGGTAATTTTCCATCCCTTTCCATTTATTTCATACATATACACATTCACGATGCATTAAGGACAATGCATGAGATAAGTGTGGGGGAGGATTTACTAATATAGTCACTTTAAATTTTTCTCTTTTACACTTCTTTTAGAAATATTTTAGATTTTTCTTTGTATAGAAACTCTTTTCTTTTCTTTTTACAAAACTTTTTAAATAAGAGAAATAATTTTGATTTATTTTTAAAAAGTTAAGAGGATCTTAGGAATTAAAAAAACCTAAAATTTTGAACTCTTAAACTAAGTCAAAATAATAGATCTTATTTATATTTTTAGATAAGAAAGTAAAATTAGAAAGATAATTTGATCTTGAATTTTTTGCCTTAGATATATGCACTCACACTTACATAATTTTTGGGATTGAAACAAAGACTAAAAATGCCTTAAAAAATAATATATATATATATATATATATATATATATATATATATGATAATTAAAATAACTTATTGAAGCTGGGTAGTTATACCTAAGGAAGCATGATTATTCACACTTAAAACGGTGGACAAACAAAATAAGTTTTGTGGCCTTGTTTACTCGAGTCCTTGAGCCCGAGGGATATTTTCTCATCTGGTACCCTAAACTATCTGGTTGGGAGTAACCGGCTAAAGGCTGACTATCCAGGTAAGTTAGAAAGCCTAAGAAAAACTAAACGAAGAAAAAAATAAATAAAAAAAGAAGAAAAAATTGATATAAATAAATGGCATGAAAGTTAGAATTGATATCCAAAAAATCTTCACAGTTCACAAAGTGCGTATTTTCTAAGAGTTTTATGAAAGATCAAATAATCAATTCAATTTTACATTCTTACATTTAATTTATAGAAAGCTTCTGCATTTAGTTTTAGTTTAAGGAAAAATAATTTATGGTTAACCTATGACCTTGGATCGCTTAAATTTTCTGCAAAAATATTTCAACAGAAAATATTTCAACACTTTTTTTTATTTCAAAACGTGTTTTCAAAATACTGACATTTGATTCTTTTTTATGGATCTTGTGGGTGTAATCCGCTGAACACCCTCATGAGACAAAACTCATCCTCTAGGGGAAACCTAGAGGTTTAACGGGATATTGTACACGCTCAGTGTAATCGCGTCACCTATGAAAGTGGTGTAATAATTTCCTTAATTAGTTTTTCTGTTTTGCTCAAAACGAGCAAAAGATAAGTATGGGGGTGTGATTAGTTTCTAAATATGCATATTTCATACCACATCTTCACATTTATTATATATGAAATTTTGTTAATAACACCTCTCTTGTATTTTTCTAGGTCCATGGCATGAAATGAAGAAAAAGCCCAAAATCTCATTTATTTGGTAATTTAAAGCCTATGCATATAGCTATTGACTTTTGAGGGTGAATCTGGCAAAATTGGAAGGCCATATCCAAAAATCAGGAGGTACAGCGATAGGGGGACAAACTTACAACACGTGACAGGCGACGTCGCGCGCATGGTTCCTTCATGGCCGCGTTTCTACGGCCATAGCTTGGAGTTGCGCTTCATGATTTGACGCGCAGCTCCGTACACTCTCCTTGGTGCCGCCTTTTACCTATAAAGTGCCCAGTATTTTCAGCCAGAGAAGAGGAGTTTTTAGAGTAGTTTTTAGGGTAGTTTCCTTTCTTTAGTTTATATTAGTTGTTCTTCTTCCTCTTTTATATTTTTCATTTCTTATAGATCTTGTAATAGAAAAGAAAGTGGTACATAGGATGAAAGTTAGAATGCTTGTAATAGAGGGTGACACTCTATGAAAGGTTCTCTCTTTATTTATACTTGTTTTTTCTCTCTAACTCCTTTACATGCTTAGCTAATTTTCTCTCATGGTAACTAACTACTAACCACTAACTTGCTTACTACTTACTTAATCAATATGAATCTAATAGTCTCTACTTGGCCTTGCTCTTGCAAGAGCCATTGATGGCTCATGATGATAGATTCTAACACTCTAACATCATAACTCTCTATCATGCTAATATTATTTTATTCCATGCTTGTTCTTATTTAGTTTTGATGGTTTAAGTGTAGCTTGCACTTGTTTGTTGAGTTTGGATGTGATGAGTTATCTTATGGGTCATGCTTTAAAATACTCTTGAACCAAGGACTAGTGATGGTCAAGGATACATGTGAGACAACTATCACTAAGAGGTTATTACGGTTAGTGGATCCATTAGTAATTAGTAGCCATGAGTTTTCTTTCCTTTTTACTTTGTTTTAGATATATCTCAAAAATCACAAATACCTTCTCTTCAATGTTTCCCACCTCTTTATTTTCACCGTACTCTTCTTTTTTCATTCTTTGTTTTCTTTTCTTTTGAGTCTTTAAATATAGAAGAACCATTAACACTCACGTGAATAGACCGATAAAGTTTCTATCGCTTTCTGTCCTTATGGATTTGACCCGTTTTAGCCTCTATGCTATAACGAAAGAATCTAGGAAGCCAAAGCACACACACTTTAACTCTTGATTTCAAAATGATACTTTTTGTGTGAGGTATTCCCCGATCAATGGTAATATATACTAGGATTTGAAATCTCTGGGATAAGAATATAGAATTTCTTAATAAGAGATTGAACTTGAAAAAGATTACTTATGAAAATTATTGAACTTATTTTCTAATTATGCTTATTAATTTAAAAATATTTTTCTTTTTCATTCTACTTATTTTTCTTTCTTTATTTTCAGTTATCCTTATTTTTCTTAATCCTTAATCTCTTTATATTCTTTTCTTTGAATTTTGTGGGTATATGCAATGCAAACCCTCATGAGACAACACTCATCCACTAGGTTAACATAGGGGTTTAACGGCTTGTTATACATATTAAGTGCAACCGTGATTCCTACGAAAGTGAATTAGGATTTTTTTTTCTTTTTAGATTAGGAATTTTGCTCGAGGACTAGCAAAAGTTAGGTATGGGGGTGTGATAATTGTGATTATCATCTATATTTTGTCCCACTTTTATACCACTTTTGTTACACATTTAATGTCGCATGAGTGTTTTGTTTATATTTACGCAAAAATTAGGTCAAGAGCACAAATTAGAGAAAAGAGATGAAAAGCAGAAAATCAAGCTTAAAGAGATGATTGCAGCAGTATATTTCAAGATTCAGACATCCAGAGACCTAATAGGCTTATCAAGAGAGTCTATAAAATAAGAGAAAGCATCTAACAAAAGTTTGAGGTCAAATCAAGTTAAAGTTCGGCCAGGTGCCTAAATTTTTAGTTTCACAGCCGTCCACTGTTCAACAGAGAGCAGAAATCTGTTTCAGACTCGGATTTAGATTAGACACCTTTAGTATTTTGATCATAACTTTTGCTACATGTATCCAATTTTGATGATTCGAGATACAATTCAAAAAAGAGGACTTAAAGGGTTACAATTCTTCTGTTGACACTATTTCCTAATTCAGTCATTTATCAAGCCCTATTCAGCAATCAATGTCAGCTGTCTGCAGATCAATTCAGGATTGAATTCCAACAACAAACTGAAGTAGTATTAGAAGTCCTAAGGTGTTCCTGATTGCAACTGGCTCTGTGGTCTATATAAATGGCTGCAATCTCTTGTAATTAGGGCATATATCTCGATAATCTCATCAATAAAAAATATAGAGACAACCTTTGTAATTTATATTTTAGTTTTTCTCTTTCTTATATAAAATTCTGACTTTTGGAGAAGAAATTCTGGTGTTTGAGAAGAAGTAGATCCTAGGAGAAGTGGCAACTAAGGATTAGACGTGATCCTCAAATTGGTGTTATCCTTTCCCTTTCTCTTTTAATTTACTAAATGAAGATAGAAATCATGTTTATTGTTTGCTTTGCAATTTATTTATCATGAACTAAATCTCCATAGCTAGGTCATTGATGTAGGCAATTATTATGAAGATTTAATCTTATTGTTTTGTGTTGGTTCTATGACTACTCTGTTCTTTATGTTAAATTCTATGCATGTTAAGTTTTTATTCTTGTTCTTCATGTTACTAATTGATGTGCACAATATAGCAGGCTAGGTTTGAGACTGAGAGGAGATCATTTAGCAATGCTTCATTAGAATAGAAATCATAACTTGATAAGTTGAGACGTAAAAGTTGTGCAATCTTATAAAAAAATCACTGTTCTTAATTCTTCCTCTAACTTGTAAATCTACTAAATCGAGAGATTGTAGGTTCTTGTATTAGAGGTTAGAATTAATATTTCTCGAGAGAAAATATTAGTTAAGATAGGGACTTTGGATTGTTAACATGAGTAGTATGTAGTTTCTAGAACAATCAACTTGTTAACTCAGATTATTAATTATTGAAATCAATTGTCCTAGTGATTTTCTATCCAAAGCCAATATTTCATTTTCAAATCTATATCTTTCTTTCAAATAAAATTTTGAGTTAATACACCATTGGTACTTAATTAGATAACAATCCTCGTGGATTCGACACTCTACTCTATCACTTTATTATTTGTAAACGATTGGTGCACTTGCCATTCGAATCACGCCAGTGAGTTATCTGTATTTTGTTTCAAAAAAGAAAACACAAACGGGTGATAGATCTTGTATAACCCTTGTTATATGTAACCAAGTGTGTAATTGAATGGATGTAATTAGAAAGCTTCATTAATTTTCGAAATGGATATGTTATTTGGATCTTGCCTGGTTTGTTTTACCATAACTTTCGTTTGGAATTTGATGTCTATTCGGATAGTTTGTTTTGACCATGAGGTGTTTGGTACTGGCTTGGCGTTTAGTTCCCGAGTAGGTGTTAGTCCCACAACACAGTACCAGCAAATTTTTGCCCCCGAGTTGAGAAAATCCCAGCCGCGGGGTCAAGCCTTCCGGAGGAGAAATCCCTACAATGGAGTTAGGTACACATATACTTCTGAGTGGGAGAAATCCCATCAACGGAGCTGAGAAGTCAGACCTCCAGGAGGAAAAATCCATGCAGCAGAGTCTGGTCTCCGAGTGGGGAAAATCCCACAACAGAATGTCTTAGAGGGACATAGAAAAACCTATGTCGCCGTCTTCGAGTGGGGGATATCCCATCGCGGGACAATTATACAGTATCGAAAGTAGTTAGAATGCTCATAAGACATTAAATAAAATATTAGACGCAATGTGTGCAAGTTTGGTTGTATGAGCTTAACTAATTGATTCATGAAACTAGTACGTCGAGGTAATAATCCAAATAAGAAAACTCTCATAGATATTCCTTATGTCTCATGGATCCATTCACTGAGCATATACAACTCGAGATACCCTAGACTGACCAATCATCAAGTACATTCAAACTTTGAAATCATTCCTGAAGCTTTTGTTCTCTGGAGATCCTACTGCAGCTTTTCATTCTCAGGAGAATAATTGAACTTATAATCATACAAAACTGATACGTCGAGGAGAGGATCCAAACAAGAAAATCCTCATAAATATACATGTGTCGTATGTAGCCATAGTTCTGTCGGACTTACAAAAAAAAAGTTAGTCTGAAGTAGGGGTATCACCCAATGACAGATTGGATGCGTCTGTCCAAGATAGGGATCCCTTCCCGTCTACATTCAGGTACCTCTAACGTGTTAGCCCAGAGGCCTTTCACCTTATTTTCGATGATGATTAACTTATGGAGGTTAGTTTACTAATAATCTTTGTTTATATAGTTTCAGTTATTAATCAAGATATTAGTAGGTGTTCAGCTTCAACAAAGGAGTTTGAGAGCTAACACATGTAGATTCAGGAGCTCGCGCGTCAAGATCGCATCTAGCACTCGGTTGGCGTCAAGCTCATCGGATCGTGTTTGGATCGGGTCGTCTTGAAGATGAGGATCGACAAGAAGACTTCGGTTTATTTAGATCCTGTTTAAAGATAGATAGTGTTGATTGTTGGCCCATAAGGTTACACTCTCCACTTGTTTAGAGTTTGATGATAACAAAACAAATAGGAGCTATATGGTACTAATTTATTTGTTAAGATAAGTTTCAGGTTTGTACCATATTTGGAGGCCATTGCTTAGCTATTGCAAGAATTTCTAGGTTCATGAAGCAAAGAAGGCATATTGGGCATCATAGAAGGAACATAGAAGTGAAGGCTCTAGCAAGGCATAGCTTGGCTCAAGACTTCAAGATTGCTCAAGATAATTTATTAGATTGTTTTTAGTTTAGAGTTTTGTTAAAGAATAATGAATAGGTTTGAAGCTCCATCACACACGTTTTTGCGCACATCTTATTTCTAAGTTTATTTCATATAAATTATACAAAAATATTTTAATACAAAATCCTCTGACTGTAAATTCATATTTATGTTTTATACTTATTCCTATTTTAAAACATACTTTGATAAAAATATTCATCTCCTCAAAATTCTGTCTGAAATTGATTTTTGGCCTGAGCTGGTCGACCGCCCGAGTCGACCGTGCCTATGTCAGGCTTAGCCGGTCGACCGCCCCAGTCGACCGAGGTTCTGGAAAATACACGTATCAGTGTGCACGTTTCACGGTCAACCGTGACGGTCGATCGAGACCTGCCTGACTGTAACACTTTACTCTCTGTTTGTTTGGGTCGACCGCACGGTCGACCGTCAGCCTGCAACGGCTAATTCTTTTGAACTAGCGGTCGACCGGGGGGTCGACCGGACTAGCCGTTTGAACAGTAACGGCTAGTTTTCTAAGCTGGTTTATTTTTGTCCTTTTCTCACTTAAGTGTTTAAGTGACATGTTTTGGTTTTAATACTTTCTGATTAGCCTTAAATATGTTTTATATCTTAACCCTAGCCCTCTCCTATAAATAGGGGTGTTTAGGGAGAGTTTGGTTACTAGAAAAAATTATCAAAATTTCCAAAAGTTTAAGGCTTTCAAAAAGACTTGGTTTCTTGGTTTTTGTGCTGAAATTCTCTCTCATTTTCTGAAGTGCTTTCAAGAATTCTCTGATTTCATTTTCTTTTCTCCTTGCACACAAGAGCTTCATTCCTACTCATTGTTCTCTAAGGACCTTTGTAAGGGAAGAGAATTTTGAAAGAGAAAGTTTATGGTCTTTTGACTACCAAGAGAGAAACTGTACTTGAGATTGTGGAGTTGGGTACTCCGGTGTATTGTGACATCTTTGTGATAGTGGAAGTGGTTGGAATCCTTCTGGGGAAGGCGGGGAAGTAGAGCTGGGTGCTCGAACCTCGATAACAATTCTTGATGTTTGCGTTTGGTTTACTTTTCCTTGTTCTTGCTCTACTTTCATTGCTATTACTACTTGCTTTTGATTGTCATTGCTATATTCACCTTGTGTCATTCATCTTGTCAATCTTTGTCCCATACAACAAGGTTGTAATACCCCTCTCCCGGAATACGTGCTTAGTTACGTATTCAGTCTTTCGATCGTATTTTTCGATTTACCTTCCGTAATTGATCAATTTTAATTTCAAATATCATTTTCCAATATTTTAGATTTTATGTGATTTTCTGGAATTTTCTGGAATTAAAATGAATTTCTCCGAAACCGGTGTCGGCCAGTGCCGCTGACCGATTTCCGAATTTTTATCTTCCAAACAGTTAGGAATTTTTAGAAAGTCCTTTAGACTTTATTGCTTAGAATCATATTTCTTACTTATACACTTTTTCTGAGAATTTTATGAATTTATGAAAATTCTTTCGGAGTCGGTAAATAACTGATTCCGGGATTTTTAATTTTAAAACTATACAGTATTTCTTCAAACGAATTTCACCATGAGTCTTCAAATATTATTCTTGATTTTTGGTAAAATTTTCAGATCATTCCGAGATACTTGAATTTCGGGCATTTTTTCAATTATTGCAAATTCCATTTTCCACCTCATGTGCCACCTCATTTCCCACTCACCCTTCACCTAACCCCACTCACTCTCTCTCCTTCCCATGGCTGGCCAAGTGGCCAAGTGAGGGACACCTCACCCCCCTTCTTTTGCAAGAAAACCCCTCACATCCACCTTAATTCCACTCCCTTACAAAAAATCCCAACCTATATATGCATTTCCATTTGCAAATTTCCCCTTTTTTCTCATTTCTTCAACAAGAGAAGAATTCTCTCAAGATCTCCTTCTTCCTCAAGCAAAAACCCTAACTCCAAGAACCAATCTCTTCACCTCCACCTCAAGATCCCAAGGGTTTCTTCTAGGGCTTCATCAAAGACTTCAACTTCAACCACTACTCCCAAAAGCAACACCAAGAGCAATTCTTCAACTCAAGCTTCAACAACAAGTGTGGATTGAAGCCACCATCTCCATCCTTAGATCAAGTCCCAATTTAACCTATCCTTGTGAGTATCTTTACTCACCAAGACCTAGATTACCCTCTATTTACTTGTGATAGTAATTCTTGTAAAATGGTCCCATAAAAATCCTATTTTTAGGTCATCAACACTCAAATCCAACCTTTCCATGTAAGCAAATTACTCATCAAGACTAGTCCCTGTTCTGGTGTACTTGTATTGATAGATCAGGTCCCCTAACAACATAAAAATCCTATTTTTAGACTGATAGAACCAACCAAAGTGAAATCTGATTTTTCTGCCTTAACAGTAGCAGATTCCAGAGGGTCGGTCGACTGGCAGTCGACCGATCACTCTACCGATGTGCACCACGTGCACAGCTTTGAGCTGGCGGTCGACCGGCAGTCGACCGCTGACTCGACCGACTTAGGATTTAGATGTGGACCGGTCGACCGGCAGTCGACCGACCAAAACCTGGAGCTCACGGCATCTGCACGGTCGACCGGCAGTCGACCGGGAGCCGACCGCCAGTTATATTCCCAGTCAACCGGCAGTCGACCGGGAGCCGACCGCCAGTTATATCCCCAGTCGACCGGCAGTCGACCGGAGGTCGACCGACAGCCTAATTCTGGGCCAGTTTTCTGACTCCTTTCCTTTTTAATTTCTGACCTTTCCCTGATATTTGTATACTGTTTTAGCCTTGTTTATGCTTCATACCTGTACTGCATGACTTGTTACCTGATAGATCTTGCCTTATTATGCTTCATGACTCATGTTACATATTGCTATTCCATAATTTGTTAAATGTGAAGTATCACCACCCCTTCATGCTATCACTGAAACACCAAGCATGACATACCCGACTTATTATATAAAATAGACCAACTTACATTGGGGTCAGGGGGAAATATGCGGATATCGATATGTGTTCGTGTTTACAGTGGTTTTAGGTATATTGTACAATTATGATTCCGGTCCGACCTGTGGTACTCCAGGGGACCGAGGGGAGTGCTTGCTCCCTATTCCTGTTTACTGTCATGACAAGGGCATACATAAGTCCCTCCTGTTAGGCCTTGCGGCTGGTTCCGTCTTCAAGCAACGGAACACCCTGGACCGTGGTCCCGGGCATGCACGGGACCCACTGTAAACATAGTTCGTCGATACAACCGCTGTTTCCAATAACAACCTTGTTTCACTAGGATATGGATCTATGTGCTCTGGGACGCTGGGTCACATAGCTAGATATCACAGTAAGACAAGTAATAATAATAAGACGTTAATTGTAGATTTGTTGCATATGATCTTACCTTATTGAGTTTGCATCGCTTGTTATTCATTGCTATTTATTGCAACTTCATTGTCCTTATTCATGATCCTCATGTCACTTGACTATCTTTTATTTGTTATTATATGTCTTGACCCCTTGGATTTGCATATTCAGATTCTGAGGCTTGGAGCGAAGTGGAGCCTTCCACAGAGGACCGGGCTTATCTTTGTGAGCAGGCTGATCGGCTCTAGTCCTATCGTGCTCGACTCTTCCTTTTGGTTCACGGGATCTCCATCCATTTCGTGAGCGTTTTTGTATTTTTGGTTGTATATTGTTCTTTTGGACTTGGGTTGTGATAAAGGACACTTGTAAAGTGATATTGCTTATCATAACTTGTATAACTTTGTATTCATATTTTGTAAGTTGGCATATGAATATACCACGCTGTGCGTTGTACTCTGATACTTGTTGTACTTAATGCTTAGCGTATATACGTGGGGGCACTATCTGACCTACGTATATGCGTTGCAGTGACGTTCCCGTATCATTGGGATCGGGGCGTTACAGGTTGGTATCAGAGCCTAGGCTCTCAAACCTAAAAGTACAATCAAGTGACAAATTCTAGTAATTTGCTAATGCCAACTACAATGTACAAAGTTGTCTAGTCCTCCTTGATTCCGTCCTTGATTCATTTCCTCGTGTCCTAAACTCCTTTCATTTGTTTCCAATTCCAGATCTTATCCCTTTCGGTATGGAGAGGCGATCGGGTCGTAACAACGTCGGGCAAGTACCGAATGGACCCGTAGGAGGGGAGAGTGCTGATATCCTGAAGGTCATTCAGACCATGATGGAGAACCAGCAGCAGCAGACTGAGCTCCTCAGGCAGGAGTTGGCAGCCCCAAAGGAGCAAAGGCCTGGGAACGTGTCAGATTTCCGGCGGCTACAACCGGCCATCTTCACGGGAGTCGAGAAACCATTGGATGCTGAACAATGGTTGACAGACACCACTGATTTGCTGAACGCCGCCCGAGTGCCTAAGGAGAACCAAGTGGAGGTTGCCAAGATTCAGCTGAAGGACATAGCCCGGACTTGGTGGTTGGCCGAAGAGGCCAGATTGGAGAAGCCTGTCTCCTGGGATACTTTCTCCAAGAGCTTCTACAGTCGATTCTTCCCTGCTACTGCTCAGAAGGACATGGAGGAGCAGTTCATCAGACTACAGCAAGGGAACAAGTCCGTGGATGAGTATGCCGCGGAGTTTCTCAGACTGAGCCGCTTTGCCCCGTACATGGTGACGGATGGGGAGAAGAGAGCAAGCAGGTTTCAGCAAGGTCTGCAGATGGACATACAGGCCCTCTTGATGCCCCAGCAGCTGAAGACCTATTCAGAGGTTCTCACCATCGCTCGAGAGGTGGAGCGTGGGTTAGAGAAGAAGCAGGAGGATCAGATGAAGAACCAGGCCATGAAGAGGCCGTTTGTACCGGTGGGTAGAGGAGGACCGTCCAGAGCGGCGAAGGTCCAGGCTAGGCAGCCATTCAGAGCAGTTCCTTACCAGATGGCTCGACCAGGTCTTATCTGCAACTTTTGCCAGAAACCAGGACACTCCCAGCAGAATTGCCGGAGGGCAAACGGATTGTGTTTGGTGTGTGGAGCACGAGACCATGCCGTGGAGACCTGTCCACACAGGAGAATGGGGTTTGCTAACCAAACCTTGCCGGCACCTCAAGAGCAGTATGGGCAGAGGGTACTACCTGGGCCAGTGGGGCAGAGGAACCAGGGACCAGTGATGAGGAGAGCTCTTCCCCTTCCTCCACCGCATGTTGTTCGCCCAGTGCAGAGAGGAGCCAGGACGGCAGCAGGGCGTGGTAGAGGTCAGGCCTACAACCTGACAGCAGTAGAGGCTGAGGCTTCAGAGGAGGTGATTACAGGTAACATCAGAGTTCATTCAATACCTGTTCTCGCTCTCTTCGATTCAGGTGCATCCCACTGTTATATCTCCGATCATTTTGTAGCTTTACATTCTATACCTGTTAAGGCTTTAGACCGCAAGTGGGAGATAAGTACAGGGAATGGGGTAGTTATATCTTCTAGAGTTTGTGCTGACTGTCCAGTGGAACTTTGTGAGAAGATCTTGGCCATAGATATGCTCGTACTAGACACCAAGGGGTACGACGTAATCTTAGGCATGACCTGGCTCAGTCAGTACTATGCAGTGATTGACTGTAGAGAAAGGAAGATCTATTTCAGAATCCCACTTCAGCCGGAGTTCCAGTTTAGTAGAGAGGTGAAGCCTGCTAAGAAGAAGATTCAGATGACCACTTCGGAGGTTCAGAAGGGAGTGCCAGTGTGGGATGAATTTCCAGAAGTCTTTGCTGAGATTTCAGGACTTCCACCGGAGAGGATAGTGGAGTTCTCCATTGATACAGTTCCAGGGACAGCTCCTATATCTAAGGCTCCGTACAGGATGGCACCGACGGAGTTGGAGATCTTGAAGAAGCAACTGCAGGAATATTCAGACAAGGGACTGATTCGACCAAGCACTTCACCATGGGGCGCTCCAGTGCTATTGGCGAATAAGAAGGATGGTGGTAAGAGACTTTGTATTGATTATAGAGAATTGAACAAAGTCACTATCAAGAACAAATATCCCTTACCCAGGATTGATGATTTGTTTGATCAGCTTCATGGAGCCCGTGTATTTTCTAAGTTAGATTTGCAGTCGGGTTACCATCAGCTGAAGGTGAAGAAGGAGGATGTTCCGAAGACGGCATTCAGGACCCGATATGGCCACTATGAGTTCCTGGTTATGCCTTTCGGAGTCACAAATGCCCCTGCAGTTTTCATGGACTTGATGAACCGAGTGTTCTCTCCTTACCTGGATCAGTTTGTAGTTGTATTTATAGATGACATTCTGATCTATTCAAAGAATTATAAGGAGCATGCAGAGCACTTGAGAATTGTGTTGCAGACCCTTCAGCAGGAGCAGCTTCATACCAAAAGGAGCAAGTGTGAATTCTGGTTGGACAGCATAGCTTTCCTTGGACACATAGTTTCAGCAGAAGGAATTTCGGTTGATCCTAGTAAAGTCCAGGCAGTGAAGAATTGGCCAGTTCCGAAGACGGTGACTGAGATAAAGAGCTTTCTTGGACTAGCCGGATATTACAGGCGCTTTGTCCAGGATTTCTCTAGACTTGCAGCTCCGTTGACCAGACTCACCAGAAAGGGGGAGAGATACATATGGACAGAAGAATGTGATGCAGTATTTGAGCAGTTGAAGCAGAGGCTTATTTCAGCTCCAATCTTGAGGACTCCTTCAGGAAGAGGAGGGATGGTCATTTTCTGTGATGCATCAGGTAAAGGCCTGGGTGTGTGCTTATGCAACATGATCATGTTATAGCATATGCATCTAGGCAGTTGAAGCCTCATGAGAGGAATTACCCAACTCATGACTTGGAGTTGGCGGCTGTGGTATTTGCTTTGAAGATCTGGAGACACTACCTTCTGGGAGACAAAGTGTTGATATACACAGATCACAAGAGCCTCAAGTATATTTTCTCACAGAAGGAGTTGAATATGAGGCAGAGGAGGTGGTTGGAGCTTATGGCGGACTACGATATTGACTTGCAGTATCATCCAGGCAAAGTCAATACCGTTCCAGATGCACTGAGCAGGATGCCAGAGAACAGAGTGCTAGTCCACCTCACGCAGCAGAGGGAGTTGATTCAGGAGTTCATCAGATTGGATTTGATGTTAGTGCAAGGAGGTGATAAGGCCGGGCAGTTCATGGCTTTACAGATCCAGTCATCATTGATAGAGGAGATCAAGGAAGCTCAGAAGGAGGACCCCAGATTGCAGACATTCAGAGCTCAGGTGGAGGCTGGATTGAGGTCGGATATCTGCATTCACCCAGATGGTGCTTTGTATTTTGGAGATAGACTTTGTGTTCCCCAAGGAGAAGTCAGACAGAAGATTTTGGAGGAAGCACACAGTTCAGCTTATTCTATACACCCTGGGGGAAACAAGATGTACCAGGACCTGAAGAAGCACTTTTGGTGGAATGCTATGAAGAGAGAGATAGCCCAATTGTTGCCAAGTGCTTGGTTTGCCAGCAGATAAAGATCGAGCATCAGAGATCAGCTGGACTTCTTCAACCTTTACCGATACCTGAATGGAAGTGGGAGCACATCACCATGGATTTTGTGACGGCATTGCCTCGGAGTCCCAAGGGTAATAATGCTGTGTGGGTAATAGTTGATCGCCTCACCAAGTCAGCTCACTTCATACCATTCAGGGTAGGCCAGTCGACAGAGGTTCTGGCAGACAAGTATATGAAGGAGATAGTTCGTCTGCATGGAGTTCCAGTTAGTATTGTATCAGATAGAGACACCAGATTCAGATCTCATTTCTGGGAGAGTCTCCAAGAGAGTCTGGGAACTCGTCTGAAATTCAGTACTTCTTACCATCCTCAGACAGACGGACAATCTGAGAGGACTATCCAGATCCTTGAAGATATGTTGAGGGCTTGCATGATTGACTTCGGAGGATCATGGGAAGACCATCTTCACTTGGCTGAGTTTTCATATAACAACAGCTATCAGGCAAGTATTAAGATGGCACCCTTTGAGGCATTGTATGGAAGGAAGTGCAGATCACCGATCTGTTGGGATGAAGTCGGTGAGAGGAGTCTTTTGGGACCGGAGATCCTGATGCAGACGACAGAGAAAGTCAGGGTTATCAGAGATCATCTCAGGGCTGCTCAGAGCAGACAGAAGAGTTGGGCAGACACTCTAAGGAGGCCATTGGAATTCCAGACCGGAGACCATGTGTTCTTGAAGATATCACCTACCAAGGGTGTAATCCGGTTCGGTACACGTGGGAAGCTAAGTCCGAGGTATATCGGCCCATTCGAGATCCTGGATCGTGTGGGAGATGTGTCTTATAGATTGGCGTTGCCGCCATCTTTGGACGGGGTGCATAATGTCTTCCACGTGTCTCAGTTGAGGAAGTATGTCAGGGATGACAGCCATATTCTGGATCATTCCGAGCTGGAGCTACTACCGGATTTATCATACCAAGAGCAGCCGATGGCCATTCTGGATAGGAGTGTCAAGACACTGAAGAACAGAGCTATTCCATTAGTATTGGTGTCTTGGAACAGGCATGCACCAGGAGAGGCCACTTGGGAACGAGAGGACGTTATCCGGGAGCGTTATCCCCAACTTTTCACATCCTGATTTGGTATGACTCTTTCCTTCTACCCTTCTTTCCCGTTATCTTTCCTTGTATACGTATCTATCTGTTGCTTTTCCTGTTATCTTTCACCTTATGAAATTTCGGGGACGAAATTTTTGTAAGGTGGGTAGATTGTAATACCCCTCTCCCGGAATACGTGCTTAGTTACGTATTCAGTCTTTCGATCGTATTTTCCGATTTACCTTCCGTAATTGATCAATTTTAATTTCAAATATCATTTTCCAATATTTTAGATTTTATGTGATTTTCTGGAATTTTCTGGAATTAAAATGAATTTCTCCGAAACCGGTGTCGGCCAGTGCCGCTGACCGATTTCCGAATTTTTATCTTCCAAACAGTTAGGAATTTTTAGAAAGTCCTTTAGATTTTATTGCTTAGAATCATATTTCTTACTTATACACTTTTTCTGAGAATTTTATGAATTTATGAAAATTCTTTCGGAGTTGGTAAATAACTGATTCCGGGATTTTTAATTTTAAAACTATATAGTATTTCTTCAAACGAATTTCACCATGAGTCTTCAAATATTATTCTTGATTTTTGGTAAAATTTTCAGATCATTCCGAGATACTTGAATTTCGGGCATTTTTTCAATTATTGCAAATTCCATTTTCCACCTCATGTGCCACCTCATTTCCCACTCACCCTTCACCTAACCCCACTCACTCTCTCTCCTTCCCATGGCTGGCCAAGTGGCCAAGTGAGGGACACCTCACCCCCCTTCTTTTGCAAGAAAACCCCTCACATCCACCTTAATTCCACTCCCTTACAAAAATCCCAACCTATATATGCATTTCCATTTGCAAATTTCCCCTTTTTTCTCATTTCTTCAACAAGAGAAGAATTCTCTCATGATCTCCTTCTTCCTCAAGCAAAAACCCTAACTCCAAGAACCCAATCTCTTCACCTCCACCTCAAGATCCCAAGGGTTTCTTCTAGGGCTTCATCAAAGACTTCAACTTCAACCACTACTCCCAAAAGCAACACCAAGAGCAATTCTTCAACTCAAGCTTCAACAACAAGTGTGGATTGAAGCCACCATCTCCATCCTTAGATCAAGTCCCAATTTAACCTATCCTTGTGAGTATCTTTACTCACCAAGACCTAGATTACCCTCTATTTACTTGTGATAGTAATTCTTGTAAAATGGTCCCATAAAAATCCTATTTTTAGGTCATCAACACTCAAATCCAACCTTTCCATGTAAGCAAATTACTCATCAAGACTAGTCCCTGTTCTGGTGTACTTGTATTGATAGATCAGGTCCCCTAACAACATAAAAATCCTATTTTTAGACTGATAGAACCAACCAAAGTGAAATCTGATTTTTCTGCCTTAACAGTAGCAGATTCCAGAGGGTCGGTCGACCGGCAGTCGACCGATCACTCTACCGATGTGCACCACGTGCACAGCTTTGAGCTGGCGGTCGACCGGCAGTCGACCGCTGACTCGACCGACTTAGGATTTAGATGTGGACCGGTCGACCGGCAGTCGACCGACCAAAACCTGGAGCTCACGGCATCTGCACGGTCGACCGGCAGTCGACCGGGAGCCGACCGCCAGTTATATTCCCAGTCAACCGGCAGTCGACCGGGAGCCGACCGCCAGTTATATCCCCAGTCGACCGGCAGTCGACCGGAGGTCGACCGACAGCCTAATTCTGGGCCAGTTTTCTGACTCCTTTCCTTTTTAATTTCTGACCTTTCCCTGATATTTGTATACTGTTTTAGCCTTGTTTATGCTTCATACCTGTACTGCATGACTTGTTACCTGATAGATCTTGCCTTATTATGCTTCATGACTCATGTTACATATTGCTATTCCATAATTTGTTAAATGTGAAGTATCACCACCCCTTCATGCTATCACTGAAACACCAAGCATGACATACCCGACTTATTATATAAAATAGACCAACTTACATTGGGGTCAGGGGGAAATATGCGGATATCGATATGTGTTCGTGTTTACAGTGGTTTTAGGTATATTGTACAATTATGATTCCGGTCCGACCTGTGGTACTCCAGGGGACCGAGGGGAGTGCTTGCTCCCTATTCCTGTTTACTGTCATGACAAGGGCATACATAAGTCCCTCCTGTTAGGCCTTGCGGCTGGTTCCGTCTTCAAGCAACGGAACACCCTGGACCGTGGTCCCGGGCATGCACGGGACCCACTGTAAACATAGTTCGTCGATACAACCGCTGTTTCCAATAACAACCTTGTTTCACTAGGATATGGATCTATGTGCTCTGGGACGCTGGGTCACATAGCTAGATATCACAGTAAGACAAGTAATAATAATAAGACGTTAATTGTAGATTTGTTGCATATGATCTTACCTTATTGAGTTTGCATCGCTTGTTATTCATTGCTATTTATTGCAACTTCATTGTCCTTATTCATGATCCTCATGTCACTTGACTATCTTTTATTTGTTATTATATGTCTTGACCCCTTGGATTTGCATATTCAGATTCTGAGGCTTGGAGCGAAGTGGAGCCTTCCACAGAGGACCGGGCTTATCTTTGTGAGCAGGCTGATCGGCTCTAGTCCTATCGTGCTCGACTCTTCCTTTTGGTTCACGGGATCTCCATCCATTTCGTGAGCGTTTTTGTATTTTTGGTTGTATATTGTTCTTTTGGACTTGGGTTGTGATAAAGGACACTTGTAAAGTGATATTGCTTATCATAACTTGTATAACTTTGTATTCATATTTTGTAAGTTGGCATATGAATATACCACGCTGTGCGTTGTACTCTGATACTTGTTGTACTTAATGCTTAGCGTATATACGTGGGGGCACTATCTGACCTACGTATATGCGTTGCAGTGACGTTCCCGTATCATTGGGATCGGGGCGTTACAAAGGTTGCATTGCGCACCTTCAACTCATTTTACGAGGAATCAGGAGGAAGGAGTTCAGAACCCTTCACGGGGCATTCGGCTCTTAGTCTTGTTTTGGGCGATTATTGCATCATATTTTTAAATTGTGCATTGATTAGCATTATCACCTATTCACCCCCCCCAGGTGATTTTCAATTGGTATCAGAGCTTGGACTCTAGGTTTTGGCTTAACATCCATAGAGAGATTCTTAAAATTTGCTAATCAACTTTTGCATTCCATTTGTCATTCACTAGTAAACATGGCCGATAACATCAAAACCCCTCCTAAATTTGATGGACTCAACTTCCCTATTTGGAAGGTTAGGATGACTATCTTTTTGCAATCCTTACGTAGCTTAGTAGCTAAATCTTTGACCAAACCCTATGTTGCACCCGATAGTGATGAGAGCACATGGACCGACTTCAACTTTAGAGAATATGAGGCTAACTCTAAGGCCCAAAATTCCCTCTTAACTGCCTTGAATGAGGATGACCTTACACGGGTAATTCATTGCCAATCCGCTTATGAGATTTGGTAACATTTATTGGTCACACACGAAGGGACTTCACAAGTCAAGAGCAGCTAAGATAGATCTCTTGAGGTCCCAATATGAGTCTTTTAAAATGATTGATGATGAATCTATTGATTGTATGATTACTCGATTTACTAAAATCACCAATGGTCTTTCTTCTTTAGGTGATGATATTTCCAATGATCAAAAGGTGCGGAAAGTGATTCGGGCTCTTCCTACATCATGGGAGATAAAGGCCACCACCTTGAAGGAATTAAACGACAAGGACGAGATGGACCTCATTAGTCTCATTGGGAACTTAAAGACCCATGAGATGGAAAAGAAGGCAAGAGATGAAGCGGCTCCTTCAAAGAAGAAGTCCATAGCCTTCAAGTCTTCATCCACCCTTGAAGACGATGAAGAAGATGAAGAAGAAGATGAGGAGCTATCACTAATTGTTCGCAATGTGAAGAGAATGTACCGGAGGAACAAGCTCAACTTCCAAAGGAAATTTGAAGGAAAAGAGGAGAGGAGAATTATATGCTACAATTGCCGAAATCCCGGACACATCATGGCGGATTGCCCGGAGTTCAAGAAGAAGATGACCTCTTCTTTCAAGCCAAAGAAACCGGAAGAAAAGAAAGCGTACAAGGCAACTTGAGATTCGAAAAGCGAGTCCGAGGAAGAGGCGGATATAGCGAATATGTGTTTCATGGCAAACACACCAAAGGTAACCCCTCAACCTCTTGATGATGAAGATGATGAATTAAGTAAGGAAGTTCTTGTTCATGCCTTTGTTGAACTTTCCGAAACTTATGATAATAAGAAGATTGAATGTTTTAAATTGCAAAAAGAAGTTGCTTTTCTCAAAAATCAACTTGCTATGGTTTCTAAAGAAAAGGATGATATTTCTTCTAATCTTATTTCTATTCAAAATGAGTTTAATGCCTACAAGGTTTCTTGTAAAGGAAAATCTCCTATTGTTGATGAAAAAGAAATTTCCTCTCTAAGGACTAAAATGGTTGATTTTGAAAAAGTTTTGAAAGATTGTGCTTTTAACACTAAGAAACTTGAAGAAAAGTTTTCCAAAAAGCACACCTCTCATGCCAAAAATTCACATGCTCACACTACACATAACACTTCCCATGCTAAATCTTTTCATGCTCACAACTCTCATGCTCACAAATCACACACTCACTATGCTTTTAAATATGGTAGAGTATATAGATGCACTTATTGTGGTAAGAATGGACATTTAGCTAAATTTTGCTATGACCAAGTTAATAGATCAAATAATCTTGTTTGGGTTAATGAAACTAACCCTTTAGGACCCAAGAAAATGTGGGTACCAAAATCAAGTCCTAAATTATTTGATGTAGGTACACACCAAGGCTCCAAGACGTAGGGAGCGGTGGTACATTGATAGTGGTTGTTCAAGACACATGACGTGGGACATCAATAACTTTACAACCCTATCAAGGTACGAGGAAGGTGGCTCCGTCACCTTCGGGGATGACTCCAAAGGCACTATCATCGGTATAGGTAACATTCAAATTGGTGCATCTCCCATTATAGAAAATGTTGTACTTGTTGATGGTTTGAAACATAATTTGCTTAGTATTAGTCAATTTTGTGATCGTGGACTTAAAGTTGTTTTTGATGATACTTCTTGCAAGATTTTTGATATTAAATCCAATGATTGTATTCTTACCGGTTTTCGTGATGATAATGTTTATATTATTGACATGCTTAATGTGGAATGTTCTACTAAATGCTTAAATGCTTTTGATGAAAATTCTTGGCTTTGGCATAGAAGATTAGGACATGCATCTTTTGACCATCTTTCTAGGATTAATTCAAAGGAATTGGTGAAGGGTATACCTTGCTTGAAGTTTGAGAAAGACCGCATTTGTGGTGCGTGCCAACTTGGGAAACAAACCAAGTCTTCCTTCAAACCAATCAAGGATATCATGTCAACTAGGCCTTTAGAATTAATTCATATGGATCTTTTTGGACCCACTAAAACTAAGAGCTTAAATGGCAGTAGATTTGCATTTGTTTTAGTTGATGATTTTTTCCGTTTCACTTGGGTTTTCTTCTTGGAACACAAAGATCAAACTTTTTCTCGTTTTAAGATTTTTCGAAAAAGAGTTGAAAAAGAAAAAGGTTTTCCGATTTTGAAAATAAGGAGTGATAGAGGTGATGAGTTTGTTAACCAACTCTTCATGACTTATTGTGATGAAAAGGGAATTAAGTATGAAATGTCTTGTCCTAGAACTCCACAACAAAATGGAGTTGTAGAAAGGAAAAATAGAACACTTCAAGAGATGGCTAGGACAATGATAAGTGAGTATGACCTCCCTCAATATCTATGGGCCGAGGCCGTAAACACCGCATGCTATATATCAAATCGTATTTATTTATGTAAAAATTCTTCCAAAACATCTTTTGAAATGTATCATTCTAGAAAACCTAATGTTTCATATTTCAAAGTTTTTGGATGCAAGTGTTTTGTTTTGAACACTAAAGATAACTTGGGTAAATTTGATGCTAAGGCTTATGAAGCAATCTTTGTTGGATATTCTACAACTAGTAAAGCTTATAGAGTATTCAATAGATCTTCACTTACCATTGAAGAATCCATGCATGTTAAATTTGAAGAATCTAATGTGTTTGTTGAGAATGTTGTAGAGATTGAACCATTAGGTGAAGACATGGAGAGACTATCCTTGAAGAACTCATCCGCTCAAGATGATAAGCAAGAACCAATTGGTGACGTTCAAGAGGATAAAGAGGAAAGCTCTCAACTGCTTCCTAAAGTTTGGAGATATGCCACAAATCATCCCAAGGAGCTCATCTTAGGTGATGCATCTAAAGGGGTAACAACTCGCTTTAAACTCCATGACCTATGTGGTAACTTTGCTTTCATTTCTCATTTTGAACCCAAAAGCATCCTCGAAGTCGAGGCGGACTCATATTGGTTGCTAGCCATGCAAGAGGAACTCAATCAATTTGAGCGCAACAAAGTTTGGCATCTTGTTCCTAGGCCCCACGATAGACCAATAATTGGTACTAAGTGGATCTTTAGAAACAAGATGGATGAGTCCGGAAATGTGATTAGGAATAAGGCTAGGTTAGTGGCCCAAGGTTACACTCAAGTTGAGGGAATTGACTTTGAGGAGACCTTTGCACCCGTAGCACGGCTTGAACCATACGGATGACACTAGCTTTTGCATCTTTCAAAAATTTTAAACTTTTTCAAATGGATGTAAAAAGTGCATTTTTGAATGGTTTTATAAATGAAGAAGTTTATGTTGCTCAACCTCCTAGTTTTGTTGATCATGTTCATCCCGATTTTGTTTTTAAACTTGATAAAGCTTTGTATGGATTGAAACAAGCTCCAAGAGCTTGGTATGAAAGGCTTTCTAGTTTTCTCATTTCAAATGATTTTATTAAAGGCAAAGTAGATACAACACTATTCACTAAGCATGTTGATAATGACATTTTAATTGTGCAAATTTATGTTGATGATATAATTTTTGGTTCTACTAATGAGTTTTTATGCAAGGAATTTGAAAAGGTTATGCAATGTGAGTTTGAAATGTCTTCAATGGGTGAGCTTAATTTCTTTTTTGGACTCCAAATCAAGCAATTGCAAGATGGGAACTTCATATGTCAAGCCAAATACGCAAAGGAACTCGTAAAGAGGTTTGGACTTGAAGACTCAAAGGTTTGCAACACTCCCATGGCAACTACCACCAAGCTTGATAAGGATGACCAAGGTAAAAATGTTGATATTAAATTATATAGAAGCATGATAGGTAGTCTTTTGTATTTAACGGCAAGTAGGCCGGATATCATGTTTAGTGTGTGTCTTTGTGCTAGATTTCAATCGTGTCCCAAAGAGTCTCATCTTATTGCGGTAAAACGCATTATTCGTTATATTAAGGGAACGATTGGAATGGGTCTATGGTATCCGAAAACCGGAGATTTCTCAATGACGAGTTATTCGGATGCCGACTATGCGGGTTGTAGAGTAGATAGAAAGAGTACTAGTGGGACATGCCAATTTCTTGGTAATTGTCTTGTTTCATGGTCCTCTAGGAAACAAAATTCCGTAGCTCTCTCAACCGCCGAGGCGGAGTATGTTGCCGCGGGGGCTTGTTGTGCACAAGTCCTTTGGATGAAACATACTCTCCTTGATTATGATTTACATTTTGACCATATTAAAATATTTTGTGATAATAATAGTACTATACATATGACAAAGAATGCAAATCAACATAGTAAGACCAAGCACATTGAGATTAGATACCACTTTCTTAGAGATCATTTTGAGAAAGGAGATATAGATATTGATTATATTTCTACGGATTTGCAACTAGCCGATATTTTCACTAAACCACTTGATTTTGCTAGATTTTCCTTCATTTGTGGTGAACTTAATGTTTGTGTTATTGAATGATAATGTTTTCATAACCCTTTTTGATGTATGACAAAAAGGGGGAGAATGAGTTTATGTATGGAAATATAAGTTCATATGGTTTCGGTTCCATATGAGTTTATATATGTTTTTAGTTTTTAATGTGTTTTCATGAATTCTTGTAATTTGAGTTTAAGTGTTTTGCAAGTGTTTTATATTCTCATGGTTTTTGGTTTAATGGTGTTTACTTGCAAATTACAAATTACATTGTTTTTGTTTGTTTAATATAGCATAATTTGAGGGGGAGCTTTCTCCTCCCCTATATTTTGTTTATAGCCTATTTGTTTTGTCATCATCAAAAAGGGGGAGATTGTTGGCCCATAAGGTTACACTCTCCACTTGTTTAGAGTTTTGATGATAACAAAACAAATAGGAGCTATATGGTACTAATTTGTTTGTTAAGATAAGTTTCAGGTTTGTACCATATTTGGAGGCCATTGCTTAGCTATTGCAAGAATTTCTAGGTTCATGAAGCAAAGAAGGCATATTGGACATCATAGAAGGAACATAGAAGTGAAGGCTCTAGCAAGGCATAGCTTGGCTCAAGACTTCAAGATTGCTCAAGATAATTTATTAGATTATTTTTAGTTTAGAGTTTTGTTAAAGAATAATGAATAGGTTTGAAGCTCCATCACACACATTTTTGCGCACATCTTATTTCTAAGTTTATTTCATATAAATTATAAAAAAATATTTTAATACAAAATCCTCTGACTGTAAATTCATATTTATGTTTTATACTTATTCCTATTTAAAACATACTTTGATAAAAATATTCATCTCCTCAAAGTTCTGTCTGAAATTTGATTTTTGGCCTGAGCCGGTCGACCGCCCGAGTCGACCGTGCCTATGTCAGGCTTAGCCGGTCGACCGCCCCAGTCGACCGAGGTTCTGGCAAATACACGTATCAGTGTGCACGTTTCACGGTCGACCGTGACGGTCGACCGAGACCTCCCTGACTGTAACACTTTACTCTCTGTTTGTTTGGGTCGACCGGCACGGTCGACCGTCAGCCTGCAACGGCTAATTCTTTTGAACTAGCGGTCGACCGGGCGGTCGACCGGACTAGCCGTTTGAACAGTAACGGCTAGTTTTCTGAGCTGGTTTATTTTTGTCCTTTTCTCACTTAAGTGTGTTTAAGTGACATGTTTTGGTTTTAATACTTTCTGATTAGCCTTAAATATGTTTTATATCTTAACCCTAGCCCTCTCCTATAAATAGGGGTGTTTAGGGAGAGTTTGGTTACTAGAAAAAATTATCAAAATTTTCAAAAGTTTAAGGCTTTCAAAAAGACTTGGTTTCTTGGTTTTTGTGCTGAAATTCTCTCTCATTTTCTGAAGTGCTTTCAAGAATTCTCTGATTTCATTTTCTTTTCTCCTTGCACACAAGAGCTTCATTCCTACTCATTGTTCTCTAAGGACCTTTGTAAGGGAAGAGAATTTTGAAAGAGAAAGTTTGTGGTCTTTTGACTCCCAAGAGAGAAACTGTACTTGAGATTGTGGAGTTGGGTACTCCGGTGTATTTGTGACATCTTTGTGATAGTGGAAGTGGTTGGAATCCTTCTGGGGAAGGCGGGGAAGTAGAGCTGGGTGCTCGAACCTCGATAACAATTCTTGGTGTTTGCGTTTGGTTTACTTTTCCTTGTTCTTGCTCTACTTTCATTGCTATTACTACTTGCTTTTGATTGTCATTGCTATATTCACTTGTTGTCATTCATCTTGTCAATCTTTGTCCCATACAACAAGGTTGCATTGCGCACCTCCAACTCATTTTACGAGGAATCAGGAGGAAGGAGTTCAGAACCCTTCACGGGGCATTCGGCTCTTAGTCTTGTTTTGGGCGATTGTTGCATCATATTTTTAAATTGTGCATTGATTAGCATTATCACCTATTCACCCCCCTCTAGGTGATTTTCATTGATATGCTCAAGTTCACACACACAAAAGTTTAATATGTTTGGTTTTCGGTTTAACCAGTTTGGATTTCTAGTTCATATATATGGTTTTCATGAATAGATAGAATTAAAATAAGTTTACATAGTTTAAATGTATATTAGATTTCTTCTATATACATATATGCTTCATATAGTTAGAAAAACTTATTTTGATGTTTCATGCGTTTGGAGTTTTGTATTTAAACAGAACTTATTTTTTGATTTCATATCAAAAATATAGATATATCTGAAAATACACCTAGAGGGGGGTGAATAGGTGTATGGCTAATCTAATGACAAATAACACAGAATTAAAAACTAATTACAACACACTTAGTATAACCAAAGAGTGTAGCCGAATTCTCAGTGAGAGGCTCTGGATTAAGTCCTCTAAATTCCTCTAAATAAGAGTTGAAGTGTTATATGAAGTTCTCTTGGTTCAACACTAGTAAGGCACACAAATAATACCAAGCATATATATGATATGAACAATATGATGCAATGCAAGATATAAGAGAGAGAGTTTAGAGATAGTGGATCAATCGCAAACACCGAGATATGTTTCGAGGTTCGAGCCACTGCTCTACGTCCCCGCCTTCACACAGAAGGATTTCCACTATATGTCCATACATGACCCCCATACAGGGAACCTCCATTGAGGACTTGGCAAATACGACTAAGAGTACACAACTCCTCTCTCCAACAAAACAACCTCTACACAAGAGGCAGTTGGCCCAAAGGCCTTCCACTCTAGTTTTGATGATGATTAACTCATGTAGTTATGTTTACTAATAATCTTGTGATGTTTAGTTTCAGATCATTAATCAAGATATTAGTTGGTAATTGCTTCAACAAGATGGTTTGGAAGTTTTCACATGGTGATTCCAGAGCCCAAGCATCAAGATCATATATAGCACTCGTTGGAGTCTAGCTCGGTGGATCACGGTTTGGATCGAGTCAACTTGAAGATGGAGATCGTCAAGAAGACTTAGGTATCCTAATTTAGTTTGTGTTTTAGATCCATGTGTAAAGATTAGATAGTGTGATATGCTCAAGATCACAATACACACACGTTTCATGTTTTGGATATTAGTTTTTCGGTTTTTGGTTTAACCGATATTGGTTTTCATGAATAGATAGTATCAATACAAGTTTACTTTGTTTAAGTGTATATTAGATATATTCTATATACATGTAAGCTTAATTTCCTAGACAAACTTATGTTGAGATGCCTATTCATGAGGTTTGGTGTTTTGTGTTTTTAACAAAACATATTTTTGGAAATAAAAGACAAAAACAATGATATATATGTTTCATGTATATTGGACCTATGTCCATATGCAACATGATTTAAAATGATTAAGTACCATGTTTTTGTATTTGGATATGTTTTGGACAAAGATTATTTGAAAAATCAAAGTTTGGAAAAATACAGTTTTTGGTTTTCGGTAATTTTTTTATAACACAAAAATGGTTTAAAATGTTTAATATTTGTGTTGAAATTTTTATCACATGTTTATATATTATATATAAAGTTAGAAACTATTTTTGTGAATTTTTAGAAGTTTTATGGGATTTATTAGAATTATTTAAAACTCAATTTTCTGACCCAGATTGCCTTCTGCCAGGCTCTGGCGGTCGACCGGACCGG
The DNA here is from genome assembly GCA_038442645.1 of Agave tequilana. NCBI lineage: Eukaryota > Viridiplantae > Streptophyta > Magnoliopsida > Asparagales > Asparagaceae > Agave > Agave tequilana. The sequence goes on from JAVJIF010009901.1 coordinate 100,248, forward strand.
TCGACCGGACCCAGAGTCGGTCGACCGGTCGGTCGACCGACGTGTACAAGCTTGTGCATGTTGGCCAGGTTCAAGGCACGGTCGACCGAGCGGTCGACCGGCCAGAGAGCTTTGCTCTCTAGTTTTGGGCGGTCGACCGGGCGGTCGACCGGCTTCTTCCAACGGTCAAAAATATGACCGTTGGCGGTCGACCGCCAGCCGCCAGAGCTGCCAGTTCAGCTCCAACGGCTAGTTTTCCAATGGGGCTTTAAATACCCCATTTGTATGGGTTTTTCTCCAAGATTTTCAGAGCAAAAGTTTCTCCTATTCCTAAGTGTTTTTACAAGGTTTTCAAAAGTGTTTTAGAGCCAAAAGATCCATCTTATTTGTTTTAAAGTGTTTTGTTTATTTCAAAGAAAATAGGTTTTTTGGGAATTAGTTTCTTGGTCTAAAATTCTATATCTATTTGGTATTTTCTCAAGAGATTTTCTTTGATTAAAATACTTGTTTTCCTTATTTTCCACTTGAGCTATATCATCTATCCTATTCTATAGGATCTTTATTTGTGGGAAAATTTGGTTTGTGGTCTTTGTAACCACCAAGTTGTAAACCCCTTTCTTTATGGATATCCCTCTTTAGTAGAGGTGGATTTGGGTTGTTGGTTGCTCCCTCTTGGTAGAGGTTGAGGTTGTGGTTTACTCCCTCTTGGTGAGGTGGAGTTGGTTGGTATTTGTATCCCTCTTCGGTAGAGGTGGATTGTGCTTGTATCCCTCTCGGTGAGGTGGATTTGGTTGTATTGGTGGAGTTCGGTACTCCGGTCTTCAGTAGACCATTTGTATTGCCTCGGTGGAGGTTGTATTGGTGTAGAGAGGAGTTCGGTACTCCTAATGGATTGAAAATCCTTCTCGGTGAAGGCGGGGACGTAGAGCTCGGTGCTCGAACCTCGAAACACATCTTCTTGTTTGCGTTTGATCAATTGACTCTCAACTCTCTCTTTCTCTTTATTTGTGTAGTGCATTATTCATACTGTCATATCTTATATGCTTGTGTTGTGCCTAGCATTGATTCATTATTGACTATCCCTTTATGCTTGGATTGTTTGTGTGTGCCTCACTTGTGCTTCACCACGAGAGCTTCATATAGCACCTCGACTCTTATTCAGAGGAATCAAGAGGAGTTAGTCCAGAGCCCTTCATGGGAATTCGGCTACACTCGTTGGTTGCACTAAGTGTTGTTGCAAATTAGTTTTGTAATTCCGCATTTAGTTCTTAGATTAGCCTTATCACCTATTCACCCCCCCTCTAGGTGATTTCAATTGGTATCAGAGCCTACGCTCTTGATATTTGGTTTAACCACCTAGGAGTGAGATCTCGATTTGCTAATCTATCATTTGCATTTGCACGTATATTTGTTTGCACACACTCATGGATTTCTTGTCACCTCCCATGTTTGATGTTTCCAACATTGACACATGAAAATTTAGGATGTCCTTGTATTTGAAAACCCTAGGCTTGCATGTTTTCCTTGCCGCTTCCAAGAAATGCTATCTTGGTAACCGCAATCATATAGGGGCCAATACACTTGCCCTTGAGGCTATTAGAAGCACGCTTAACAAAGATTATCTTATGCTTGTTTCTAACTATGATTCTGCCTTTGCAGTGTGGAACAAGTTGACTTCCTCCGAGCTTCAAATGCCTAACATCATGGAGGATGAATCTAGTGGAGACGAATCCGAACAACGATGCTATATTTTCCAAGGGAATGACTCCCTTGAGGTACATTCGGATACTCAACTAGATAGTGCTAGCTCTTCATTTGATGATCATGATAGTATGGATTCTGATGCTTTAAATGAAGAGTTATCTATTGTTTGTGAGAACCTCCTTGAAAAATATAAAGTTTTGAAAAAGAAAACTTGTAAGTTAAATAAAAAAAAAGAGAATTTGTTTTCAAAACTTGAGTTGGTTTTGCAAGAGAAGGTTAAGATTTCTAATGAAAGGGATTCATTGAAGTCTAGACTTGATCTTGCCCTAAAGGAAAATGAATTTTAAAATCTAAAAATGATTGTAATGTTATCTTGAAGAAAAATGAAAAATTGTCTTCAAAAGTTGACTTTGTTTAAAAGAAAGTTTGTTTAAAGAAAAATGAATCTTTGAAAAATAATATAGATTCACATGTTTACCATGCTAGTGTAGCTTCACCACCTAGCTCACCTATTGCTTGCCACACTTCTTCTTTAATTGAAAATGATATATCTTTGCTAAAGAAGAATATGGATTGTTTGGGCTCCACCTTGAGCCATTGTGTTTTGAGCCATACACATTTGGAATCTTTGTTTCGAAAGAAACAAGTTCCATCTATGCATGTACACCCTCCACGGCATACACATGCTACTCACGGTCACAACCATCACACCATGTATGCTCATGTGTACACTTGTACACATTGTGGACATAAGGGCCACCTTGCTAAATTTTGTTATGATAGAATACATGTTTCTAATTTAGCAAATAAATTTGTTTGGGTTAGAAAAGGTACTAACCCCCATGGACCCAAAAGAGTGTGGGTACCGAAGACCACTCTTATTCTATTTGATGTAGGTGTGGGCTCTCGCATGACGTGAGAGTATTGGTGCCTTGAGGTGGATGCGTTCCGAGCTTAAAGAGAATTATTTGGATGCATCACTATCAAGGGATGTTTTGGTGGGAAGACCACCTTGGTTTGGAGAACTAGAGAGGTGTCTTCATTGATTTTGGTATCGATCTCTAACTCCCGTTTATATTTGCATGCTTTTCATGTTCATCGATTTATAGCATGTCTTGTTTATTGTTCATTATGCCTATGCCATGTTCATTAGATTAGTGATATACATGATTAGTTATTTTGAGACACCCATGTTTAATATGGACCTATATCTATGTGTTCTCACTTTGTTTTTAACAAATATATATATCCTAGATCTAATGCATATGCATATACATAATGATCATATGGATGTTTATGATTTTTTTTTTGCTTCATGTTTTGATGTTTATAGATTATTATGATAAAGCCATGATTATTAGATCATTGACATGCATGTATAGCATTTGAGATCACTCATGTTTATATGGACCCATATATTGTGTTCTCACCATTGTTTAGCTATTATGTATATCATAAGTCTAATAGCATGTGGATTTACATAATGATCGTATTTATGTTTATCATGTTGATTTATGTCTCGTTTTATGCTTCAAATTTTGAATATATGTTTAAATGTTAGTTTTCATTAAGACTAGGATATATACCTGTACATATAGTGGGACACAAATAGATCATTATATATTTGTGCTTAAACGCTCATTTGTACCCATTAGATGTGCTAGTATAGTCTAGTTTTGATGATTCATACATTTTAAACTTGTATTCCCCATTTTGGACATATTTTATGATCATGTGGTTTCACTTCATGTATATGTTTATTTTGCCAAACTTGAAGATATACATGTATACACCTTGAGTCATTTGCTTTTCATGCAAATCTTTATTATGAACTCAATTGTGTTTAGGGCTATGTATGTATACTTCTTGTTTTGTCAAAACATACATATGCTTTGAAGTATATATTGTTTTTAATGAAAATTTAGTTTTGACGATTTTCATGTTTTCCATGTTTAGCTTCATGCATATGTCCATCTTGTCCAAACTATTGATTATGCATATACATCCTTTAATCCACGTGCCTTCATGCATATACATTTGTGGACTCGTTATGTTTGGATATATATGTATACTTTAGTTTGTACTTGACATACATATGCCTTGAAGAAATCGAGTTTTTATGATTTTCATGTATTGAGGAATTTAGAGCTTGAATGTCTATTTTCATGATTATATGTTTTCACATATACCTTGTACACTCACCTACTTATTGTTTTCTCATGACCTTGTTTTCATGAGTATAATATGGGCTTTATTGACTTTGAGTGTTTTAGTGATTATGTGAATTTTATGTTTCATGAAAAATATTTTTGTTTTATTCCTTACTTGAAGGATTTTGTACTAGTTTACAAGTTTTTCCATTTAACTAGTTGCGGGATTCTTCGTTATGGTAGAAGTTTTCAAACATGCTATATTTTTCAAACTTATTTTTGAAAACCCCTACCTTCCAAGGGCGGTTGGCTGGGAGACCATGCACATGTATGCTTTAAAGTGCAAATCATTTAAACTTGAGCATGAAATGGGTGGTAGGTTTATGAGGTATACACTTGATATTATTGTAGTTTCAATTGGTATCAATGGATCTTTTCAATTGGTATCAATATTGACATTTTTGTATACTCATATATTATTTTTGTGTATGTATGCTTTCATTTGGTATCATCTATTTTGATTGGTACTCATTTTTCATACACCTATACATATTTTATTTGTGCTTACTATATCCCTATATCTTTATGCACAAATTTTTGATTATGCAAAGCTTGAATGTTTAATGACTATCATGTTTCTATTAATGAGTTTTCAATTGGTATCTTAAACAAGCTTATGCATTGTTTTATTTGGTATTTCATAAAGGGGGAGAAAATTCGTATTTTATCTTTCAATTGGTATTTTGTTTACCGTTGATTTCTACTCCCACACTTTATGTTGAAAATTGATTTTATTTTGGTATCATATGTTCTAAATGACAAATATTCACAATTGGTATCAAGATTTTGTTTACTTTCAATTGGTATCTATTGATCTATTTCTTTCAATTGGTATCAATGAAGATTTATATTGGTGTTTTAAAATTGATTTACTAAGATATCTCAAAATTTGTGTTTAATAAAAAATGTGTGTTTTGATTTATATTGCCTATATGCAAGGGAGCTTAACATCTCTTCTACATATAGATTCATGTTGAGTATATCCTATATTGAGGAGCTTGACAACTCTTCTTTATGTGATACACGTGTGTAGGTGGAACTTCACATCTCTTCTTATGCATTGCATATTTTGTGTTATGTGAATTAGGGCTTGTCATCCCTTCTTCATGTAATGCATATATGTAGGGAAGTTAACTTAGCATCTTCCTCTTCATGAATGTATATCGCATATATTCTTATTATTGTTTTGTTTGATGTCACCCTTTTATTGATTCTTTGTTTCGAACAAAAAGGGAGAGAGGAATTTGTTTATTTTACTTTAACCCCTTTGTTGATGATTGACAAAAAGGGGAGAAGTATTTGTGTTTATATGCATGATGTAGTTGCGTTTAATATGCATATAGTTGAGTTTTTGTTTGATTGATTAGTTTTTTAATTGATTGGTATCAAGTGCATGTTTATTTTTAAAAATAAGAGAAAAAGATTTTATTTTAAATATTTGGTATCAAGAGCATGTTCATTTCATTGTTTTATTCATGTTTATGCATATTCATGTTTAGTATTCATTGCATATATTTGTTATTTATTTCTATGCATGAGTTAAGGGGGGCTTCTTTGAGCTTAACTTTAATCCATGTATATATAACTCCAAGAGTTTTGTCATCATCAAAAAGGGGGAGATTGTTGGCCCAGAGGCCTTCCACTCTAGTTTTGATGATGATTAACTCATGTAGTTATGTTTACTTATAATCTTGTGATGTTTAGTTTCAGATCATTAACCAAGATATTAGTTGGTGATTGCTTCAACAAGATGGTTTGAAAGTTTTCACATGGTGATTCCAGAGCCCGAACATCAAGATCATACATAGCACTCGTTGGAGTCTAGCTCGGTGGATCACGGTTTGGATCGAGTCAACTTGAAGATGGAGATCGTCAAGAAGACTTAAGTATCCTAGTTTAGTTTGTGTTTTATATCCATGTGTAAAGATTAGATAGTGTGATATGCTCAAGATCACAATACACACACGTTTCATGTTTTGGATATTGGTTTTTCGGTTTTTGGTTTAACCGATATTGGTTTTCATGAATAGATAGTATCAATACAAGTTTACTTTGTTTAAGTGTATATTATATATATTCTATATACATGTAAGCTTAATTTCCTAGACAAACTTATGTTGAGATGCCTATTCATGAGGTTTGGTGTTTTGTGTTTTTAACAAAACATATTTTTGGAAATAAAAGACAAAAACAATGATATGTATATGTTTCATGTATATTGGACCTATGTCCATATGCAACTTGATTTAAAATGATTAAGTATCATGTTTTTGTATTTGGATATGTTTTGGACAAAGATTATTTGAAAAATCAAAGTTTGGAAAAATACAGTTTTTGTTTTCGGTAATTTTTCCATAACACAAAAATGGTTTAAAATGTTTGATATTTTTGTTGAAATTTTTATCACATGTTTATATATTATATATAAAGTTAGAAACTATTTTTGTGGATTTTTAAAAGTTTTATGGGATTTATTAGAATTATATAAAACCAGTTTTCTGACCCAGATTGCCTTCTGCCAGGCTCTGGCGGTCGACCGGTCGGTCGACCGACGTGCACAAGCTTGTGCACGTTGGCCAGGTTCAAGGCACGGTCGACCGAGCGGTCGACCGGCCAGAGAGCTTTGCTCTCTGGTTTTGGGCAGTCAACCGGGCGGTCGACCGGCTTCTTCTACCGGTCAAAAATATGACCGTTGGCGGTCGACCGGCCGGTCAACCGCCAGCCGCCAGAGCTGCCAGTTCAGCTCCAACGGCTAGTTTTCTAATGGGGCTTTAAATACCCCATTTGTATGGGTTTTTCTCCAAGATTTTCAAAGAAAAAGTTTCTCCTATTCCTAAGTGTTTTTACAAGGTTTTCAAAAGTGTTTTAGAGCCAAAAGATCCATCTTATTTGTTTTAAAGTGTTTTTTTATTTCAAAGAAAATAGGTTTTTGGGAATTAGTTTCTTGGTCTAAAATTCTATATCTATTTGGTATTTTCTCAAGAGATTTTCTTTGATCAAAACACTTATTTTCCACTTGAGCTATATCATCTATCCTATTATATAGGATCTTTATTTGTGGGAAAATTTGGTTTGTGGTCTTTGTAACCACCAAGTTGTAAACCCCTTTCTTTGTGGATATCCCTCTTTGGTAGAGGTGGATTTGGATTGTTGGTTGCTCCCTCTTTGGTAGAGGTTGAGGTTGTGGTTTACTCCCTCTTGGTGAGGTGGAGTTGGTTGGTATTTGTATCCCTCTTCGGTAGAGGTGGATTGTGCTTGTATCCCTCTCGGTGAGGTGGATTTGGTTGTATTGGTGAAGTTCGGTACTCCGGTTTTCGGTAGACCATTTGTATTGCCTCGGTGGAGGTTGTATTGGTTGAGAGAGGAGTTCGGTACTCCTAGTGGATTGGAAATCCTTCTCGGTGAAGGCGGGGACGTAGAGCTCGGTGCTCGAACCTCGAAACACATCTTCTTGTTTGCGTTTGATCAATTGACTCTCAACTCTCTCTCTCTTTATTTGTGTAGTGCATTATTCATATTGTCATATCTTATATGCTTGTGTTGTGCCTTGCATTGATTCATTATTGCCTATCCCTTTATGCTTGGATTGTTTGTGTGTGCCTCACTTGTGCTTAACCACGAGAGCTTCATATAGCACCTCAACTCTTATTCAGAGGAATCAAGAGGAATTAGTCCAGAGCCCTTCACGGGGAATTCAGCTACACTCGTTGGTTGCACTAAGTGTTGTTGCAAATTAGTTTTGTAATTCCGTATTTAGTTCTTAGATTAGCCTTATCACCTATTCATCCCCCCTCTAGGTGATTTCAGAGACAAGGTACAACAACAATCACCTCTACACAAAGAGAGATGGGCACTAACGCTAACAACAATCACCTCATACTAGAGGGATAAGGCACTAAGACAAACAACAATCACCTATATACTTAGAGGGATATGCACAAAGCCAAAACTCCACCACAATCACTTCTACACAAGAGGGATAACAGCCAACCCAAAGCATAACCTCAATCACCTCTACACAAGAGGGATGAACACAAAACTAAAGCTCAACCTCCTCTACACTTAGAGGGATAGAATAAACAAAAGTAAATAGAAAGTTACAATCTTGGTGATCTCAAAGACCACAAACACCTTGGTGATCACAATAGACCACAAACCAATTTCCCCACAAAAACAAGATCCTATAGATAGGATAGAAATGATAGCTCAAGTGTGAGAATACAAGGTGTTTGGAAATCAAAATATCAAAGAAAGTACTTGGGAAAACTACAAAGATGAAATAGATATAAAGATCCAAAAACCAAATCCCAAAGACTCTATTTTTCCTTGATTTTTCCAACCCTTGAAAACAAATAAAAAGATAAATCTTTTAACCACAAAAACTCTTTTGAACTTGCTGAAAAAACTCTTATAAGATGGGAAGAGAAGCTCTAAAAATTCTTATTGAAATCAGCCCAAGAGATGGCTATTTATAAGCCTCTCAAAGAAACAAGCCGTTGGCTGTTGAATGCCCAGATTGTCCTTCCGGTCGACCGCCTGGTCGACCAGTGCAACGGTCATATTTCTGACCGTTGTGCCTCCAGTCGACCACCCGGTCGACCGGCCAGCACCCGAGAGTTACGTGCTTTCAGTCGGTCAACCGCACGGTCGACCGGCTATTTAGGCTAGCCATATGCACATCGGTCGACCGGTCCGGTTGATCGACTCCTGGTCCGGTCGACCGCCAGTGTGTCTGGCTGGAAAATTCTGGGATTGAAAACTTAGGTATCTTAATTTCAATTAAATCCCATAAAATCACATAAATTCCACAAAAATAAGTTCTTATAAGATATTTGAATACCAAACATGTGTGACTAAAAATCAACACATATTACAAACTATTTGAACCATTTTTGTGATATTGAAATTAGGTTTAAACACAAAATCCGTATTTTCCAAAAACCAAACTTTGAAATGGAAAAGACCGTTTCTCTAAAAACATGATACTGAAACAAATTTGAAGCATATTGTATATGGATAGAATTCAATATACATATAAGATATATATCTATGTTTTTGATAAGAAATCTAAAAACTGGTTAAACCGAAAACAAACATATTGAAACTTTTTTTTTTGTGTGTGTGTGTGTGAACTTGAGCATATCAACACTATCTAATCTTTGCACAAGATCTAAACTAAACATAAACCGAAGTCTTCTTGTCGAACTCCTTCTCCAAGTCGACTCGATCCAAACACGATCCGAAGAGCTTAACTCCAACCGAGTGCTAGATGCGATCTTGACGCGCGAGCTCTTCAATCTACATGTGTTAGCTCCCGAAGCTCCTTTATTGAAGGTAAACACCTACTAATATCTTGATCAATAATTGAAACTATGTAAACATAAGATTATTAGTAAACTATAACTATATGAGTTAATCATCATCAAAACTAGAGTGATGGGCCTTTGGGCGAACAATATCTATTACATGTGTATTGGATTCTATCCATATACAATATGCTTCAAAAATAGTTTAAAAATCTTTTTTTTTGTATTTATACAAGTTTGGGAAAAATCGGATTTCCATTTCTAAGTTTTGTTTTCGAAAAATATGGTTTTTGTTTAAGGCCAAATATTTTATATCACAAAAATAGTTCAAATAGTTTATAATATGTGTTGATTTTTGGTCACATATATCTGGCATTCAAATATCTTATAAGAACTTATTTTTGTGAAATTTATGAGTATTTATGGGATTTAATTGGCGTTAAATTAACCAAGTTTCAATACCTATAATTCCCAGCTAGATCAGCTGGCGGTCAACCGGATGGTCGACCGGACCAGTGGACGGTCGACCGGACCGGTCGACCGATATGCACGAGACGTGCACAAAGGACCAGCCCAGTAGGCTGGTCAACCGCGCGGTCGACTGACTGAAAGCACCCAACTCTCAGGTGCTACCGATCAACCGAGTGGTCAACCGATGATCGGCAAAAAGCAAGCACAAGAATGTGTAGGAAGAGTGTGGGTCAATGTTACTACTTTTGCGATTCTTTCGTAGTAGCGAAGTGGCTATACGGGTCGTATCCACAAGGAGAAAGAGCGATGGAAGCTTTATGCGGCTTCTTTGTTCAAGAAAAGAGAAAGTTCTTTGTTTTAAATAAAGAATCGAAAAATGAAAACAAGTTAGTTTCAAGATTATTTGAAACTGATTTGGTGGTTTGTAAAGTTGGATTTTCTTAATGGTAAAAATGCATGGCTAACTTTCTACTAAGTGCTCCCACTAATCCCTCACTTCTTGAAGATATAACCTAACGATGGATCATATGCAAGCTTAACCCTTATGCATAGGAACTATCCACGTGAAAATCGAGTGAAAGTTCTTCCTTTAACTTTGCTTTACACGGAAAAAACTTGGACATTCCCTTATCAAGATCCCATAGAAGGCGAGAATAAGGGAAGACACAAGTGCACTAATGGTATCGGTAAAGTTAAAAGAAAAATCTCTAACTTACAACAACAAGTAACGCACACAACCCATAGATCATCAAAAACCCATTAAACATGAAATATAAGATAGTAAATACTTATAGGTAAGTTAGAGTTAGAACCCTCGTCTTAAGATGTCATAGCTCTCGTTTACACAAGGCTTGTTTGACACTATTGACTCATTTATGTTTATCAATCAAGAGTTAGAGATTAGTGGGTTAGTAGTTAGTTAGCCATGCTATGAAGGAGTTAGTTACACATGGTAAAAAGAAACAATCAAAGAGAAGAGGTAAAGAGAAAAGAAGTTACACTAAAACAAAGAGATAAAAGTAAAGGAAAATAACTAGAAAATGGAAAGAAGAAAGAGAAGTAGTTACTTGTATTAGTTTGTCACCTTCCAAATACAACTTGTACACACTCTCTCTTTCACTCTAATGGTTAAAACTAAAACTAGAAAGAAACAACAACTACAATTCTTAACAAAGGAACAAATACAACTCTATTCTCTAGATATCTCTCAACTGAAGGCCCCTGGGGGGTATTTATCGGCACCAGGGGAAATGGCATCAGGGGGGTGACCCCTGGCCTAAAGCCTGGGCACGCGCCGCCCACATGGCCACAAAAACGCAGCCTTGGCCGCATCCGTGGCCATGTCAGGGCGGCGCGCGCTAGGGTTTAGGCAGCGTCCCGCCCCTTCTGTCTCCTGTCCGCTTGGTCTCCTGAATTCGTGATTTGATGCCTGTGCTAACAAAATCTCCTCCCTAAAGTCAATGGCTACTTGGTAGGCCTTTAATCACCCATTAAATGGTGGTTTAGAGTCTTCTTCTTCATTTGCATACCATGGACCTAGGATTAAGCAAGTAAAACTTTATTAGCAGAATTTTACATCAAATAAATATGAGAATGTGATGAAAATTATGCAAAATTAGAGACTAATCACACCCCCACACTTATTTTTTTTGCTCGTCCCGAGCAAAACAAAAATAAGAAAATTATTACACCACTTTCGCAGGTAACGTGATTGCACTGAGCATGTGCAACAAGCCTTTAAACCTCTAGGTTTCCCCTAGAGGAGGAGTGTTGTCTCCTGAGGGTTTTCAGCGGATTGCACCATCAAAATCCAGTAAGTGAAAAATAATATTTAGTTGTTAGCAAACTTCTTTCAAGAAAAGAACTTTCAATCATCTAAGTAAAAATGACCGAATGATGTAAGAATTAGGTTCAACCCTCATAAGTCCTCCTAAAGCCTTCATAAAAGAAGAAATTATGGTTTTTTTTTAAATTTAAAAAGGATCTTATACTTCTAACTCATTCTGTTATTTTGCTTTAGATCGATATGCATAATGTGTAAGTGTGATGCTTGGGATTTTTCAACTCAACTATTAAAATATCATTTAATTTTATTAATATTTATTTATTATTCTTGATTTCATTAGGCTTTCTACTTTACTCATGTAACACATATCAAACCGATGACTCCCAAACCAGATGGTTTTAGGGCATCAGGTGGAAAATACCCCTCAGGTCAAATATGCAAGTAGAGTAGGCCACAAAATCAAGATTTACTATTATATATTGATTATTATTTTTTGTCGTGAGTAATCATGCTTCTTGAGGCACAATTATCCAGCGTTTTTTTCAGAGTTGTGTCTCTAAATCCCAAGCATGTGTGTGTGGTTTATGCATATTCTATTAAGGCTAAATAAAATGTATGAGTTATTTTCCTTATCCCTCTTAACTCTTAGTCAAACCAATCTTTCTTGTTTATTTAGGCAAAAAAAAAAGATTCATTAATAGGGTTCCCTTAATTCCTACAACCTTTTGGTATTTTTATAAAGAGTATGAAATTTCTTTTCAATCTGGAGATTCTTTTTTAGGGAAAGAAGAAAAGGAATAAAAGGAAAAGAAAGAATAAAAGGAAAAAGAAAAGGTGTTAAAAGAAAAAGAAAGAATAAAAGGAAAAAGAAAAAGTGTTAGCACCCCCCACACCTATCTAATGCATTGTCCTCAATGAATGTATATGTAAATACGAAGACAATAAATAGGGTGAAGAAATGATGTCACCGTCTTCGTTGACTCGGGCCGGCTAAGTGCGAATAGGCTAAAGAAATGTCAAAAAATATAGAAGGGGTAAGCAGATAAACAAAAAAAAAATTTAGTTGTTGTGGTTAGGTGTATGACGGGGCAAAAAGAGTCAGCACACTATCATCCGGAGTCATAGGCTCAGTGGTCAAGAAGGGCTTCAGTCTTTACTCGTTCACTTTGAATTCCGTGTTGTTCTTATGGTCTTTAATAAGCACAGTACCGTGTGGAAAAACGGTGCGCACAATGAACGGTCTAGACCAATGAGCTTTTAGCTTCCCCGCGAAATATGAAGCTAGAGTTATACAGCAGAACCTTGTCTCCCAGGGCAAAGTTTTTCGGTTTATGATCTAATCATGAAAAGTTTAGTCCTACTTTTGGTAATCCAAGTATTCTCATATGCTTCATTCCGTATCTCCTCTAATTCTGAGATCTAAAGTTTTCTTAGCTCTCCGGCTTACTCAAATCAAAATTGAGCTGCTTAATGGCCCAGAAGGCACGATGTTCTAATTCTACGGGCAGATGACAGGTTTTTTCGAATATGATTATGTAAGGAGACATCCCCAGAACTGTCTTAAAATAGTGCGATAAACCGACAATGCATCGTTGAGTTTGACCGACCAATCCTTACGGTTCTGTCCGACAGTCTTTTCCAGAATGAGCTTGAGTTGTCGATTGGTGACTTCTACTTGCCCATTTGTCTGAGGATGATACGGAGTGGTTAACTTGTGATTGATAGAATATTTTCGCATCAGAGCTTCAAAAACTCTATTGCAGAAATGTGATCCATTATCACTAATTATCGCTCTAGGGGTGCCAAATCGGGAGAAGATGTTTTCTTTGAGAATTTGACGACCACTTTGTTGTCATTGGTCTTTGTAGGCACAGCTTCTACCCATTTAAAGACATAGTCTACAGCAACCAAAATGAACTGGTTGCCGAAGGAATTAGGGAATGGTCCCATGAAGTTGATACCCAAATATCAAAATTTCAACTTCCAGGATCGGGTTTAGGGCATCATATCTTTTCTTGAAATTTTTTCAATCTTCTGACAATTTGCGCATGACTTGTAAAAATGGTATGAGTCTTTAAACAAAGTGGGCCAGTAAAACCCACTTTGTAGAACCTTCTCTGCAGTCTTACGGGGACCGAAGTGCCCTCCGCATGCAAGGTCATGGCAAAAGCTGAGCACACTCCTCTATTCCTCCTCTGGTATGCATCATCAAATAATCTGGTCGAGACAATACTTAAAAAGATACGGCTCTTCCCAGAAGAAGTACCGTACTTGGGCAAAGAAGCGATATTGGTCTTACTTTGTCCAGTCAGCAGGTAATTGTCCAATGGTCAGGTAATTAACAATGTCCGCATACCAGGATTCCTTAAGAATGGCCAGGATGTGCTCGTCAGGGAAATCCTCGTTGATCGGAGCTTGTATGATCGGTGCGTTCAGAATTCGTGACAAATGATCTGCAACCACATTTTCTATATCTCGTTTATCCCGAATTTTCAGGTCAAATTCTTGAAGCAAAAGGATCCACCGAATCAATCAGGCTTTTGCTTCCTTCTTGGTCATGAGGTATTTTAGTGCCGAGTGATCCGTAAAAATCACCGTCTTTAAACCTAACAAGTAGGCTCGGAAATTCTCTAACGCAAAGATAATGATCAAGAAGTCCTTCTCAGTCATTGTATAATTCTGTTGGGCGTCATTCAAGGTCTTGCTCGAGTAATAAATCACGTGCTGCCTATTGTCGATGCGCTGTCCTAGAACAGCGCCAATAGCAAAATCAGAGGCGTTGCATATGATTTCAAACAGTTGGGCCCAGTTAGGAGTAGAAATAATAGGCACAGAAATAAGTTCTTGCTTAAGCTTCCCCCATGACTTGAAACATTTATCGTTAAAATCAAAGGGCACGTTCTTAGCGAGCAGGTTGATTAAAGGCCTAGCGATTTGGCTAAAATTCTTAATGAACCGTCGGTAGAACCCAGCATGCCCTAAAAAGGATCTAATATCCTTGATGTTTTTGGTGGTGGAAGCTTAGCAATCACTTCTACTTTAGCCTTGTCCAATTCAATGCCTCTCCTTGAAATCTCATGGCCTAAGACAATCCCCTGTCTCACCATGAAGTGACATTTCTCCCAGTTTAGAGTTAGATTCTTCTCCTTGCATCTCTGCAGAAGTAACTCTAGGTGATGAAGGCACTGATCAAATGAATCTCCATAGATGGAGAAGTCATCCATAAAAATCTCAAGGAAACGTTCTACCATGTCGGAGAAAAGACTAAGTATGAGCACTGCACAATCTAAAGGGCATGCGTCGGTAAGCAAACATTCCGAATGGGAAGGTGAACGCGGTCTTTTCCTGGTCTTCAGTAGCAATGGGGATTTGATTGTATCCTGAGTACCCATCTAGGAAGCATAGTACTCGTGTCCAGCCAGGCGTTCAAGCATTTGGTCGATGAAGGGCAGCAGGAAGTGGTCTTTGCGGGTAGCTACATTCAACTTCCTATAGTCGATACAAACATGAACCTTTGTACGCAGTCTTGTTTGTACCAACTCTTTTTCCTCAATTTCAACCACCGTAAAGCCCGCTTTCTTTAGGACCGCATGAACAGGGCTAACCCATTGGCTATCAGATATAGGATAAATGATCCCATTGTCTCGTAGTTTCAAAATTTCTGCTTTAACTGTCTCTTGCATGAGTGGGTTAAGCCTGCGTTGTGGGTCCCTCCTAGGGGTTGCTTCATTGGTTAAATGGATTCTATGTTACACTATGGCTGGACTTATCCCTTTGATGTCCTTCATAGTCCATCCAATGACTTCCCTATGTCTTTACAGAATAGACATTAAGTTGTCCTCTTGCTGCTCAGTCAAGTGGGATGCTATAATGACTGGCAAGGTGTCCTTTCCGCCCAAGTAGGCGTACTTGAGGTGTTCAGGTAAGGCTTTTAGTTCTAGGGAAGGTGTTGCTTCATTGGAGGCAATCTCCATACTTTCAATCCTATGATGAGGTACACTTGGGCTTGACGCCCAATCCACTACTGAACTTACGATCTTGTCTAGATTAAAATTCTCAGCCTCCAGATTAAACTCTGCCTCTGTTTCTATCTCCATATTTTTCTCATGCTCACTGGTCAGGTTTTCAATGGAATTGACCTCAAATGTTTGATCATCGACACTCTGGGTTGTCTTCCAAGATTGAAGACATTGATTTCCTTCGTCATGTCTCCAAAGGTCAATCGCATGGACCCGTTCCTACAGTTGATTATGGCATTGGCTGTAGTAAGGAATGGGCGCCCTAAGATGACTGGAGTTTGAGACCTTAGATTGGACATAGGTTGGGTCTCAAGCATAATGAAGTCAACGGGGTAGATGAAATCCCCGACCCGGATAAGGACGTCTGTGATTTCCCCCTTAGAGATTTTCACAGATCGGTCAGCTAACTGAATGGTGACTCGGGTTTGGGCTCAGATCGCCCAACCCAAGTTGTTGGTATACTGAGAGAGGTAACAAGTTGATACTTGCTCCCAGGTCAAGAAGTGCTCTACTAATTTCTGTCTGTTCTATTGTGCAGGAAATTGAAGGACATCCGGGATCCTTGTATTTCACTAGAAAGGGCCAGACATAATTTCTCTTATATTGGTTGCCAAGAACTCTTTCTTGGAAACATTTGTCTTTCTCTTCTTTCAACACATATCCTTAAGAAATTTGACATAAGCTAGGACTTGTTGGATAGCGTCAAGAAGAAGCACATTCAGTTTGACCTGGTTAAACATCTCTAGCATCTTTTCCATGTGCATATTCTTATTGTTGTTCCTAAACCTATTGGGAAAGGGTGTTATAGGCTTATGAACTTGTTTAGAAGTTTTGTCCTCATCAGATGTTTGAGGAGCAGATTGGAAGAACTAGCAGAGGTGGAGGCTGCAGTAGGATCAGTATGGACTTGATTTTTAGTTGGTAGACCTGGTTGTCCACCTTCTTTCCAGATCGCAGTGTGTGAACAGCATTGCACTGGTTGATCAAAGGATCCTGAATTTCATACGCTTGATTGGAGTTTTTGAAAGTACACCTACAGGGGGTGAATAGGTGTACGACTAATCTAATGAACTAAATGCGAAAATTAAAACTTAATTGCAGCAACACTTAATGCAACCAACGAGTGTAGCAGAATTTCCAGTGAAGGGCTCTGGACTAACTCCTCTTGATTCCTCTGAATAAGAGTTGAGGCGCTATATGAAGCTCTCGTGGTTAAGCACAAGTGAGGCACACACAAACAAGCCAAGCATATAATATATGAATGAGCAATATGAAATGATGCAAGGCACAATATAAAAGAGAGAGTTAGAGATAATTAATCAATCGCTAACACACGGATATGTTTTGTGGTTCGAGCACACAGCTCTACGTCCCCGCCTTCACACAGAAGGATTTCCAATCCACTTGTCCACACAGGACTCCCACACAGGGAACCTCCACTGAGGATTTGGGGCAATTACAATATGGAGTACACAACTCCTCTCTCAACCAAAACAACCTCTACACTTAGAGGTTAGGTACAAAGCCACACAAAATCAACCTCACAAATGAGGGATAGGCACAAATCTAATACAACCAATCAACCTATCACTAGAGGGATAGGGCACAAAGCCACCACTCCATAAATCAACCTCTACACAAGAGGGATAACACAAAGTAGGAGTGTTTATAACTTAGTGATCAAAAGACCACAAACCAAATTTTCCCACAAAATAAAGATTCTATAGATAGGATAGCAAGATATAGCTCAAGTGTGGAAAACAAAGTATTTTGATCAAAGAAAATCACTTGGGAAAATTACCAAATAGATATAGAATTTTTAGACCAAAAACCAATTCCCAAAAGACTATTTTCTTTGAAATAAAAACACTTTAAAACAAAATAGAGAATAGAAATTTTGAACTCAAAACTTTTTGCTTAAAACACTAGAAAAGATCTGAAATTTTTCACTCTAAACATCTTAACCAAAACAGCCTACAAATGGGGTATATATAACCCCAAAAGAGATTTGCCCGTTGGCTGCTGACTAGGCTAAAAATGGCCTTCCGGTCGACCGCCCGGTCGACCGGGCCCTAAACCAGAGAGCAACGCTCTCCGCCCGGTCGACCGTCTAGTCGACGGGGCAACCCGAGAGTGGGTTGCCTTCAGTCGGTCGACCGTTCGGTCAACCGGCCAATTGACATGGCCAAGTAACATTCTTGTGCACGTTCGGTCGACCGGCTCCTGGTCCAGTCGACCGGACGGTCGATCGCCAGGGCCTGGCAGAAACAATTTAGGGACTGAAAAACTGGGTTTTTAATTCTCAAAT
Source organism: Agave tequilana (assembly GCA_038442645.1). NCBI lineage: Eukaryota > Viridiplantae > Streptophyta > Magnoliopsida > Asparagales > Asparagaceae > Agave > Agave tequilana. The sequence continues at coordinate 118,031 of JAVJIF010009901.1, forward strand.
AAATCCCATAAATTCTCTAAAAATCCACAAAAATAAGTTCAGTATAATACATTGATATACAAACATGTGTGAAAAATTTCAACACAAATTTCAAACTTTTTGAGCCATTTTTGTGACTTACAAATTTTGCCGAAAATCGAAAACTGTATTTTCTAAAACTTGGATTTTTCAAATGGAAATTCGATTTTCAAAAACTCATCCAAATACAAAAACATGATATTTAAACAACTTTTAAGCATATGGTATATAGATATACTCCAATATACATATAAAGATATATTTCAATGTTTTTGATATTAAATCCGAAAATATGTTTTGTTAAAACACAAAACTCCAAACACATGAATAGGCATATCAAAATAAGTTTGTCTAAGATATGAAGCATACATGTATATAGAACAAATCTAATACACATTAAACTATGTAAACTTGTTTTGATTCTATCTATTCATGAAAACTAAGATCGGTTAAACCAAAAATCGAAAACCAAAACATTAAACTTAAACAAGTGTGTGTGTGTGTGTGTGTGTGTGTGTGTGTGTGTGTGTGTGAACTTGAGCATATCACACTATCTAATCTTTAACAAATAGATCTAAAACATAATCTAAACTATGTACTGAAGTCTTCTTGACGAACTCCGTCTTCAAGCCGACTCGATCCAAATGTGATCCACCGAGCTTGACTCCAACGAGTGCTAGGTATGAACATTGACGCTCGGGCTCTTGAATCACCATGTGAAAGCTCCAAAACATCTTTGTTGAAGCTAATCACCTACTAATATCTTGGTTAAGTATCTAAAACTAAACATCACAAGATTATTAGTAAACATAACTACATGAGTTAATCATCATCAAAACTAGAGTGGAAGGCCTCTGGGCCAACAATCCCCCTTTTTGATGATGACAAAACTCATGGAGTTATATATGCATGGATTAAAGTTAAGCTTCAAAGAAGCTCCCCCTTAACTCATGCATAGCAATAAAAATAAGATATATGCAATGTATAGTAAACATGGATATGCATCAACATGCATAAAACACTGAAATGAACATGCTCTTGATACCAAACATGAAATAAACATGCTCTTGATCCAAACTATAAAACAAAATTCTTAATACCAATTGGAAAGATAATCACTAAACAATAAACATGCATATAAATTCATGCATATAAACTCAAATACTTCTCCCCTTTTTGTCAATCATCAACAAAGGGGTCAAAGAAAAACAATATTCTCCCTTTTTGTCTTAAACAAAAAAAATATCAATAAGGGGTGAAATCAAAACAAAACTTTCTTGATACCAATTGTAAGGAAAAAAAATATATCAAATTAGTGCATCATGATATCAAAGAGATTTACCAATTGAAAGTACATAATTGAAAGTACACAATGTGGTACATAAAACAAATATAGATTTAAATACCAATTGATACCAATTGTAAGTAAATAAATCAAAATTTTTGATATCAATAAAACATACCAATTTAAGTAAACTTATAGATAATCTTGATACCAATTTGTAAAGATTAGTACCAATTAAAAGTAATTTTTCATCAAAGCATATGATACCAAAAATAATCAATATCATATTTTTTTAATCATTTTTAACATAAGGTGTGGGAGTAGAATACCAAAACCAATTGAAAGGTGAAATACAAATTTTCTCCCCCTTTATGAAATACAAAATAAAATGATGCATAAGCTTGTATCAAATACCAATTGAAACATAATCAATTGAAATATAATAGTCATTAAAGAAATCAACCTTAGCATAACCAAAATTTGTGCTCAAAGATATAGAGATATAGTAAGCACAAATAAAACATATATGAGTATACAAAAAGAATGTCAATAGTGATACCATATGAAAAGATCCAATGATACCAATTGAAACACAATAAGATTAAGTGTATAACTCATATTACCTTCCACCCATTTCATGCACATGTTTAAAAGGATTTTTAATAAGAAGCATACAAGGGATGGTCGCCCAACCAACTGCCCTTAAATGGATAGGGTTTTCAAAAAACAGGTTTGAAAATAGAGTATGTTTGAAAAGCTCTACCATAATGAAGAATACGAACTAGTTATAAGATAAAATTTGAAAACTAGTACGAAATCCTTCAAGCAAGGAATCAAACAAAACTATATTCCATAAAACATGAAAATCACTAAACCAATATCACTCAAAATGTATATAGCACATATAATACTCATGAAAACAAAATCATGAGAAAACATCAAGAATGTGAGTGTACAAGTTTTGTGAAAGACAAGTCATGAAAATAGGCAAACAAATTCAAATACAAAATTCCTTAAAAACATCAAAACTAGAATTCCTTCAAGGTATGTGTATGTCATGTACAAACTAAAGTATACATACATATCCAAACATAACGAGTCTACAAAAGTATATGCATGAAGGCAAGTGGCTCAAGGATGTATATGTATAGCTAATAGTTTAGACAAAATAGACATATACATGAAGTTAAACATAAACATGAAAACATGTATAAAATGGGAATACAAGTTAAAATGTATGAATCATCAAAATTAGGCTATACTAGTACATCTAATGGGTACAAATAAGCGTTCAAGCACAAACATGTAATAATCTATTTGTGGCTTACTAGTTGTACAAGTATATATCCAAGTCTTAATGAAAACAAACATCTAAACAAATATTCAAATCATGAAGCATAAAAATCAAAACAAAAACTCATAACATACATATGATCATTATGCATATGCACATGCATAGATCTAGGACATACACATTAGTTAAAAACAAATGTGAAAACACAAAGATATAAATCCATATTAAACATGGTGTCTCAAATAACTAAACATGTATATCACTAATCTAAATCTCATGGCATATAACATACTAATCATAAAACATCAAGACATGCTAAAATTGAATAATATGAAAGCATGTAAACATAATAGGAGTTAGAGATTGTTACCAAAACCTATGAAGACAACTCTCCAATTCTCCAAAACAAGGTGGTCCTCCCACCAAACTCCCCTTGAAAGTGATGCATCCAAAATGTCCTCATAAAGCTTGGAACGCATCCACTTCAAGGAACCATCACTCTCACGTCATGCGAGAGCCCACACCTACATCAAATACAATAGGAGTGGTCTTTGGTACCCATACTCTTTTAGGTCCATGGGGGTTAGTTCCTTTCCTAACCTAAATAAATTTAGTTGCTAAATTTACATCATGAACTCTATCATAGCAAATTTAGCCAGGTGGCCCTTACGTCCACAATGTGTACATGTGTACACATGAGCATACATCTTGTTATAAGTGTGTCCGTGAGGAGCATGTGTATGCCGTGGTTTGTGTGCATGCAAAGATGGAACTTGTTTCTTTCGAACCAATGATTCCAAACGTGTATGATTCAAAGCACAATGGCTCAAAGTGGAGCCCAAACAATCCATATTCTTCTTTAACAAATTTATATCATTTTCAATTATAGAAGAAGAGGGGCATGCAATAGTTGAGCTAGAATGTGAAGCTACACTAGCATGGCAAACATATGAATCTATATCATTTTTCAAAGAAATGTTCTTATTTGAAATAATTTCCAATTCCTTTGAAATAGAAGCAATTTTTATTTTCAAGAAATTATTCTCTTTTAAAACAAAATCAAGTTTTGAAGTTAAAGACTCATTTTTCTTCAAAACTTTATTGCAATCATTTTTATTTTTCAAAATCTTGTTTTCATTTAAAACAAGTTCAAGTTGGGTTTTCAAAGAGTCACACTCATTTGAAATCTCAACCTTCTCTTGTAAAGCCAATTCAAGTTTTGAAAACAAATCCTTATTTTCTTTAGTTAACTTACAAGTCTTCTTTTTCAAAACTTTATATTTTTCAAGGAGGTTCACAAACAATAGATAACTCTTCATTTAATGCATCGGCATCCATGCTATCAAGATCATCAAATGAAGAGCTAGCACTATCTAGTTGAGTGTCCGAAAGTACCTCAAGGGAGTCATTCCTTTGAACCATGTAGCATCGTTGTTCGGATTCATCCTCACTAGATTCCTTCTCTATTTGGATGGCATTTGAAGCTTGGAGGAGGTCAACGTGTTCCACACTGCAAAGGCGGAATCACAGTTAAAAACAATCATAAGATATTCTTTATTAAGCGTGCTTCTAAGTGCCTCAAGGGCTGTGCATTGGCCTCTATATGCTTGCTATCACCAAGATAGGATTTCTTGGTAGCGGCAAGGAAAACATGCAAGCCTAGGGTTTTTAGATACATGGACATCCTAAATTTCCACATGTCAATGTTGGAGACATCAAACATGGGAGGTGACAAGCAATCCATGAGTGTGTGTAAACAATAAAAGTGTGCAAATGCAAATGATATATTAGCTAACCAAGATCACACTCCTAGGTGGTTAAACAAATATCAGGAGCGTAGGCTCTGATACCAATTGAAAGTACCACCTAGAGGTGGGTGAATAGGTGTACGGCTAATCTAATGAACTAAATGCGGAAATTAAAACTTAATTGCAACAACACTTAATGCAACCAACGAGTGTAGCCGAATTCCCAGTGAAGGGCTCTGGACTAACTCCTCTTGATTCCTCTGAATAAGAGTTGAGGCGCTATATGAAGCTCTCATGGTTAAGCACAAGTGAGGCACACAAAAAAAGCCAAGCATATAATATATGAATGAGCAATATGAAATGATGCAAGGCACAATATAAAAGAGAGAGAGTTAGAGAGACAATGGATCAATCGCTAACACACGGATATGTTTTGAGGTTCGAGCACACAGCTCTACGTCCCTGCCTTCACACAGAAGGATTTTCAATCCACTTGTCCACACAGGACTCCTACACAGGGAACCTCCACTGAGGATTTGGGGGCAATTACAATATGGAGTACACAACTCCTCTCTCAACCAAAACAACCTCTACACTTAGAGGCTAGGCACAAAGCCACACAAAATCAACCTCACAAATGAGGGATAGGCACAAAGCCAATACAACCAATCAACCTATCACTATAGGGATAGGGCACAAAGCCACCACTCCATAAATCAACCTCTACACAAGAGGGATAACACAAAGTAGGAGGGTTTACAACTTAGTGATCAAAAGACCACAAACCAAATTTTCCCACAAAATAAAGATCCTATAGATAGGATAGCAAGATATAGCTTAAGTGTGGAAAACAAGTGTTTTGATCAAAGAAAATCACTTGGGAAATTACCAAATAGATATAGAATTTTTAGACCAAAAACTAATCCCAAAAGACTATTTTCTTTGAAATAAAAATACTTTAAAACAAAATAAAGAATAGGAATTTTGAACTCAAAACTTTTTGCTTAAAACACTAGAAAAGATTTGAAATTTTTCTCTAAAAATCTTAACCAAAACAGCCTACAAATGGGGTATATATAACCCCAAAAGAGATTTGCCCGTTGGCTGCTGACTAGGCCAGAAATGGCCTTCCGGTCGACCGGCCAATGGTCAAATTTTTGACCGTTGAGCCTTCTGGTCGATCGCCAGGTCGACCAGGCCCTGAACCAGAGAGCAACGGCTCTCCGCCCGGTCGACCGCCCGGACGACCGGAGCAACCCGAGAGTGGGTCGCCTTCAGTCGGTCGACCGGCCAACTGACATGGCCAAGTGCACATTCTTGTGCACGTCCGGTCGACCGGCTCCTGGTCCGGTCGACCAGTCGGTCGACCGCCAGGGCCTGGCAGAAACAATTTAGGGACTGAAAAACTGGGTTTTTAATTCTCAAATAAATCCCATAAATTCTTTAAAAATCCACAAAAATAAGTTCAGTATAATACATTGATATACAAACATGTGTGAAAAATTTTAACACAAATTTCAAATTTTTTGAACCATTTTTGTGACTTACAAATTTGCCGAAAACCAAAAACTGTATTTTCTAAAACTTGAATTTTTCAAATGGAAATTCGATTTTTCCAAAACTCATCCAAATATAAAAACATGATATTTAAACAACTTTTAAGCATGTGGTATATAGATATACTCCAATATACATATAAAGATATATATCAATGTTTTTGATATTAAATCCGAAAATATGTTTTGTTAAACACAAAACTCCAAACACATGAATAAGCATATCAAAATAAGATTGTCTAAGATATGAAGCATACACTTATATAGAACAAATCTAATGCACATTAGACCATGTAAACTTGTTTTGATTCTATCTATTCATGAAAACCAAGATCGGTTAAACTAAAAACCGAAAACCAAAACATAAAACTTAAACAAGTGTGTGTGTTGTGAACTTGAGCATATCACACTATCTAATCTTTAACAAATGGATCTAAAACATAATCTAAACTATGTACCGAAGTCTTCTTGATGAACTCCGTCTTCAAGCCGACTCGATCCAAACGTGATCCACTGAGCTTGACTCCAACGAGTGCTAGGTATGAACATTGACGCTCGGGCTCTTGAATCACCATGTGAAAAGCTCCAAAACACCTTTATTGAAGCTAATCACCTACTAATATCTTGGTTAAGTATCTGAAACTAAACATCACAAGATTATTAGTAAACATAACTACATTAGTTAATCATCATCAAAACTAGAGTGGAAGGCCTCTGGGCCAACAGTTTTTTTGGTTAACTAGTGGCTGATTAGGTAAAGTACCCTTTGGTCTTTCACTTAGGGAGCTAGCTAATTGGCTCATCTGCATTTTCAATCTAGATATAGTCTGTGAATGGTTGTTCAGCGTTTGTCCCTGATTTTGCATAAAAGCGGTTTGGGACTTCATAAAAGCTTCCATGCTCTCCTCCAACTTACTGAATTTCTTTTCCATTGATGAACTTTGAGAGGAGGAAGATGAAGTTTGACTGGGAAAATTTGGTGGAGGACTGGGATGGTGAAAATTGTTGGAGAAATTAAGCTTAGGAGGATTGTTCTGGGCCCAGGAGAAATTTAGGTGATTCCTCCAACCTGAATTGTATGTTTGCGAGTAGGGATTATGCGGCGGCCGCGAGTAGGCTGCGTTCAGGTATTCCGGTGGCACTTGCTGGGTATGAAAAATGGGACACTCTTCAAAGACATAGTTTGGTGCCTGACATTGAACAACCCAGATTGTGAATTGGTGGTGGGTTGATTTGGTTGACATTGGCTGGCTCTTTCATCTCTAGAGCCTCTATTCTCCTCATTAGGGTTTCAATCTTAGCTTCTGCAGGTATGACTGATTCTAGAGATAGGAGCCCTCCTCTTGAAGCTATAGACTGTGAATTCTTTGGTTTTTCTGAGGATGGCTCCCATTGCAGGGTTTTCTCACCTAAATTCTCAAATAAATCCAACCCTAGTTCTCATCCTTTTGTAAGAACCCTCCCTTGTACATGATTTCTAAAAGGGTTTTCATTTGATAATCTAAGCCATCGTAGAGAATCTGGCACTGACGCTATTTCTCCACACCATGATGAGGGAACTGAGCTTGGAGATATTTAAATCGCTCAAAGTATCTCCAATTGGTTCGCTCGGTTCTTACCTGAACTGCATGATATTCTTTCTAATGAGGGTAGTTTTGTGAATTGGGTAGAATTTCTTTAAGAAGGCCTTGATGAAATCATCCCATGTCGTGACAGAATCTACCGCCAAACTGTACAACCATTTCTTCGCTAAGTCCTTTAGGGAAAAGGGAATGAAACTAACCTAACGGCATCTTATCAGCTGGGGTATACGCATCATGAGGCACACTTCTTCAAACTCCCTAACAATGAAGTATGCGTCCTCTGATTCTAAACCATGAAACTTTGGGAGAGTGTTGATAATTGAGGCTTTAATTCAAAATTATTTCCATTTGCCTCAGGCAGTTTTATACAAGATGGTAATGAGATTCTAATTGGTTAAAACCGGTCCTGAAGTGATGCCATCATAGGTTTTGGATTCAAGGGTAAGGAAGTGTTTCTGGTTAATCTAGAAGATACAGGATCTCTTACCCACTCTTACATGCAGCACACCACAAACAATGTGAAGATAACAAACAATCGAAAAAGAAGAAAAAACAAACAAAAGAAAGAAAAATAACCACAAAGCCTTAGTTTAAGGTACCTGGACCTAGACGACTCTTAACTGGTCGATTCTCTGGGGGAGGTTGTTGTAGGAACTCGACAACAAGCTAATCAGCCAGGAAAGGGCAAAACTCGGTGGGAGGTATCCGGGTGTGAGCCACGAGCCTTAATTATGCCGAACCATGGAGCTTTCGAGGCTTTGCCTCTCAATCCACTTTCCTTAAACACCGATTTTGCAGGAGTATAGTTCTTACAATTTCCAACCTTGGTTAATCTCTTAGTGAGTCCGAGATGTCCCTAGAACCAACGTCTATCAATTTTTAGTTAAGGCTTGGGATAGTGTGAGTGCACTTGGAGATGTTTTTTTGGCTAAGAAAGGGTGATAAAATCCTCACCTTATCTTGTTTATTTGAGATTTTGCCCTAATGTCAATTGTGCAAGTGTATAGTTTATTCACAACAAGGTAACACTCAAAGCAATAAATCACTCCAAAATATTGGTCCTATTCTATATGAATGCACACGTACCTTTTCTCCAGCACTCTTCAACAGCAATTGAAATGAATTGAAATAGACACGAGCCCTAAATGCAAAAGTCTAATCCAAATTTCAATTAAGCAACAAGTGAATTTCTGTTGAGTTTATTACACATGTATAGGGTGAAGCATTCAATGGAACTTAAAAAAAATTAAAAAGCAATTTTAGCGGCTTTCGGCAACCCTGCAAGCGAGTTTGTTAGTACTTCAATCAGAAAAACTCGCTTTTACACGAATTTTTCCGAGGGCAAATGAATCATCGTGCAACGTCTTTGGCCACCACTTTCGCTTCCTGTGATAGTAAGCTCCTTGGTACTTCTCCTACACACAAGAACAAAGAAAAATCTTTAGTATTGAACAATAAAGTCGTTCCCTCCCAGGCAACGGCGCCAAAATTTGATCAGCAAAAAGCAAGCACAAGAATAAGTAGGAAGAGTGTGGGTCGATGTTACAACTTTTGCGATTCTTCCGTAGTAGCGAAGTGGCTATACGGGTCGTATCCACAAGGAGGGAGAGCGATGGAAGCTTGATGCGACTTCTTTGTTCAAGAAAAGAGAAAGTTCTTTGTTTTAAATAAAGAATCAAAAATGAAAACAAGTTAGTTTCAAGAATTATTTGAAAATGATTTGGAGGTTTGTAAAGATGGATTTTCTTAATAAATGCATGACTAACTTTCTACTAAGTGCTTCCACTAATCCCTAACTTCTTGAAGATGTAGCCTCACAATGGATCATAGGCAAGCTTAACCCTTATGTATAGGAACTATTTACGTGAAAATCGAATGAAAGTTCTTCCTTTAACTTAGCTTTACACGGCAAAAACTTGGACATTCCCTTATCAAGATCCCATAGAAGGCGAGAATAAGGGAAGACACAAGTGCACTAATGGTATCAGCAAAGTTAAAAGAAAAATCTCTAACTTACAACAACAAGTAACGCACACAACCCATAGATCATCAAAAACCCATTAAGCATGAAATATAAGACAGTAAATACTTGTAGGTAAGTTAGAGTTAAAACCCTCGTCTTAAGATGTCATAGCTCTCGTTTGCACAAGGCTTGTTTGACACTATTGACTTATTTGAGTTTACTTGTATTAGCTTGTTACCTTTCAAATACAACTTGTACACACTCTTTCTCTTTCACTCTAATGGCTAAAACTAAAACTAGAAAGAAACAATAACTACAATTCCTAACAAAGCAGCAAATACAACTATATTCTCTAGATATCTCCCAACTGAAGGCCCCTGGGGGTATTTATAGGCACCAGGGAAAATGGCATCAAGGGGTGACCCCTGGCCCAAAGCCCGGGAGCGCACGCCCACATGGTCGCGTAAACGCAGCCCTGGCCACGTTTTCATGGCCATGTCAGGGCGGCGCGCGCCAGGGTTTGGGCAGTGTGCCGCCCCTTCTGTCTCCTGTCCACTTGGTCTCCTGGATTTGTGATTTGATGCCCTGTGCTAACAAAATCTCCTCCCTAAAGTCAATGGCTACTTAGTAGGCCTTTAATCACCCATTAAATGGTAGTTTAGGGTCTTCTTCGTCCTTTGCACACCATAGACCTAGGATTAAGTAAGTAAAGCTTTATTAGCAGAATTTTATATCAAATAAATATGAGAATGTGATGAAAATTATGCAAAATTAGAGACTAACCAACCGACAGGCTTGGCCCGGTCGACCGGGCGGTCGACCAGAGGCACAACGGTCAGAAATATGACCGTTGTGCCGGTCGACCGGCCGGTCGAGTGGAAGGGCAGCCTGGGCTTTTCCTAGCTGCAACGGCTAGTTTTTGAGAGAGGATATAAATAAGCCATCTCTTGGGCTGATTTCAATAATTTTTTGAGAGCGAATTTTTCTATCTTTCTCAGTGGTTTAAAGCAAGTTTAAAAGAGCTTTTGTGCTTTAAAGTTTTCATCTTTTATTTTGTTTTCAAGAGTTGGAAAAATCAAGGAAAATAGAGTATTTGGGAATTGGTTTTTATCTTCATTTCTATTTCATTCTAGTTTTTAAGTATTTTTCTTTGTGATTTATTTTTCAAACACCTTGTTTTCTCACACTTGAGCTATCATCTCTATCCTATCTATAGGATCTTATTTTTGTGGGAATATTATTTGTGGTCTATTGTGATTACCAAGGGTTGTTTGTGGTGTTTGAGATCACCAAGTTGTAATCTTCCTTAGCTTTGGGTTTGTATTCATCCCTCTAGTGTAGAGGTTATTGTGGTTTAGCTTTGAGCCCTTATCCCTCTTTGTGTAGAGGTGGTTGTTCGTTGGCTTTGTGCCCATCCCTCTTTGTGTAGAGGTAATTGTTGTTTGGCTTTGTGCCCATCCCTCTTTGTGTAGAGGTAATTGTTGTTTGGCTTTGTGCCTTATCCCTCTTGTGTATAGATGATCGTTGTTTGGCTTTGTGTCTTATCCCTCTTGTGTAGAGGTGATAGTTGTTTTGGCTTTGTGCCTTGCCTCTTGTGTAGAGATGGTTGTTGGAGAGAGGAGTTGTGTACTCCTTACTTTGTAATTTTAAATTCCTCGGCGGAGGTTCCCTATATGGGAGGTCCTGTGTGGACATAGTGGAAATTCTTATATGTGAAGGCGGGGACGTAGAGCATTAGCTCGAACCTCGAAATATATCTCAGTGTTTATGTTTGATCCACTATCTCTGAACTCTATCTCTCTTATATCTTGAATTGCTTTATATTGTTCATATCTCGTACATGTTTGGCATTGTTTGTATGCCCATACTTGCGTTGAACCAAGAGAGCTTTATATAACATCTCAACTCTTATTTAGAGATATCTAGAGGAGATAGTTTAGAGCCCGTCACCGGAAATTTGGTTACACTCTTTGGTTATACTAGTGTGTTGCAATTAGTTTTTAATTCGCATCATTTGTCATTAGATTAGCCAATACACCTGTTCACCCCCTCTAGGTGTATTTTCAATTGGTATCAGAACCTACGCTCCTGATATTAGGTTTAACCTCCTAGGAGTGAGATCTTTGATTGCTAATGTAGATTTGTATTTGCACACATATTGTTTATATATTCATAGATTTCATGACCCCTCCCATGTATGATGTTACCAACATTGATATGTGAAAGTATAAGATGAGTATATACCTAAAAATCATAGGAATGCATGTTTATCTTGCCACTATCAAGAAAACCTATTTTGATAATGATAAGTACATTGAGGCCAATGCACAAGCCTTAGAGGCACTTAGGCGCACTCTTTGCAAAGATTATTTTTCTATTATTTCTCATTGTGATTCCGCTTTTGCAGTGTGGAATACTTTGACCTCTCCCAAGCTACAAACGACAAACTATGTGGAAAAAGAATCTAGTAGAGATGAGGCCGACCAAGCTTGCTTCATGGTCCAAGGGAATTACTCCCTTGAGGTAAACTCAGACACTCAACTAGATGATAGTGCTAATTCTTTTTGTGATGATAACATGGATGCAGATGCTTTAAATGAAGAACTATCTATATTGTGTGAAGACTTGCTTTCAAAGTACAAAGTTTTGAAAAAAAAACTTTAAATTAAAAGAAGAAAATAAGGACTTGTTTTCAAAACTAAACATGATTTTACAAGAGAGGGTTGAGATTTCAAGTGAAAGAGACTTCTTGAAAACTCAACTTGACCTTGCCTTAAAGGAAAATGAAATTTTGAAAAATAAAAATGTTTGTGATGATGTTTTGAAGAAAATGAGGTTTTGTCTTCAAAACTTGAAATTATTTTAAATGAGAACAATTCTTTAAAAAAATAAAATTGCTTTGATTTCAAAAGAATTGGAATTTGTTTCAAAAGAAAACTCCTCTTTGAAAAATGATTTAGATTCACGTGTTTGTCATGCTACTATAGCTTCATCATCTAGTGTTTCTATTGCATGCTCCACTTCTTCTTCTAATGTTGAAAATGATATAATTATGTTAATGAAGAGTGTAGAGTGTTTGGGCTCCACTTTGAGCCAATATGCCATGAACCACACAAGTTTAGAATCCATGTTTCGCAAGAAACATGCTCCTCATATGCATGCACACAAACCACGGCATGCATATGCTCATCATGCTCACACACATGATTCTATGTATGCTCATGTGTACACTTGTACACATTGTGGATGTACGGGCCACCTTACAAGATTTTGTTATGATAGATTACATAATTCAAATTTTGCAAATAACTTTATTTGGGTTAGGAAAGGTGCTAACCCCCATGGATCCAAGAAAGTGTGGGTACCAAAATTCACTCCTATTGTATTTAATGTAGGTGAAGGCTCTCACTTGACGTAAGGGTGTTGGTGCCTTGATGGTAGATGAGCATGAGCTAGATGGACACTATATTAGATGCATCACCTTCAAGGATGTTTGGTGGAAAGACCACCATGGTTTAGAGATCTAGAGATTAGCCCTAATGGTTTTGGTAACTATCTCTAACTCCCATCTTGATTACATGCTCTTATTGATAGACTTTTAGCATGTTTTTGTTGTTTATGATTATTGTGTAAATGTCGTGTCAATTAGACTTGTGATATACATATATACACCCATGTTCATATGGATTCATATTTTGTGTTCTCACTATTGTTTAGCTATTGTGTATATCCTAACACTAAAACACGTGCATTTACCTTAATGATCCTATTTGTTTATGTTTTTGTACTTCATGCTTTGATTACATATTTAGATGGAACTTTTATTAAAACTTGTGATTATACTTGTACAATTAATGAGCCACATTTATTTTTTATATGTTTGTGCTATATTGCTCATGTGTACCCATTGGATGTACATGTATAATCTAGTTTTGATGATTCTTAATCTTTACTTGTTTTCCTATTTTTGTATATGTTTTTTATAAAAATATATTTATCTTCATGTATATATTAATTTTGTCTAAAACTATTAGATATACATGTTTATCCTAGAGTCACTTGCTTTTCATGAATTTTTATTATGGACTCACTGTGTTTGGGATATGTATGTATACTTCTAGTTTAGACAAAATATACATATGCCTTGAAGTTTGTATTATTTTGATGAAAATTAAATTTTTATGTTTTTCATGTCTATAAAGGGAATTTCATTGAGCTTCATTGTCCATTTTCATGATTTGTTGATTACATGATTTATACACTCTATGTTTGGTGTTTACTCATAATTTTTTTCATGAGCATATATGTACTTTATAAATTTTGAGTGTCAATTATTGTGTGATTTTAATGTTTTCATGGGATATATGATTTTGTTTCATTTTTGAAGAAACTTTAACTAGTTTTTCAAATTACCTTTAAACTAGTTTTTATTCTTAATTGGTAGAGTTTTCAAACATGTTATATTTTCAAACTCTTAATTTTTGAAAATCTCTACCTTCCAAGGGTGGTTGGATGGGCGACCATGCCTTATATACCCTTATTGAATATCTTTTAAACATGTGCATGAATAGGGTGATAGATATGAGTTATACACATGATCTTTATGGTATTTCATATGTTCTGTATACTCATATTTTCTATATATGTATGGATCATTTCTAAAAGCAACATTATATTGTTCTGATACATACTTATAGATGTTTTCTTATGCTTTAATGTCATATTTTTTTAGCACAAATTATTTCTTGCTAATGTTGATTTAGTTCTTAATGTCAATTATTTTTCAATTGGTATCATATATAAGCTTATGCATTGTTTTATTGGTATTTCATAAAGGGGGAGAAAAATTCTTATTTTATCTTTCAATTGGTTTTACTTTTTCAATTGGTATCTTACTCTCAGTCTTTATGATGAAAAATATTTTTTTTGGTATATACTTATATTTTCAATATTGGTATTAATAATTTTAAATTGGTATTATTTTCAAATTGGTATCATTATTGTAAAATGAATATAGTGTTTACCTAAAAATTTGGTGTTTATTTTAAATTGATATCATGTTCTTTTATTGGTATCAATTCCAAAAAAAAGATTATTGCTTTCAATTAGTTCTCTCAATTGATTGTGTTTATTGGTATTAAAATTTTATTTATTATTTATTTTTTCACCCCTTTGTTGATGAATGACAAAAAGGGGAGAAGGATTCAGGTTTATATATGCATATTTTATTGTGTGTTATGCATATATCTTATTTTATTAGTATCTTGAGCCTCATTGCATATCTTTATATGTTAATTGATTATGCATATATGTTAAGGGGGAGCTTCTAGGAAGCCTATCCTTAATGGATGCATATATATATAACCTCATAAGTTTTGTCATCATAAAAAAGGGGGAGATTGTAAGCCCAGAGGCCTTTCATCTTAGTTTTGATGATGACTAACTTATGAAGGTTAGTTTACTAATAATCTTGTGTTTATATAGTTTCAGTTATTGATCAAGATATTAGTAGGTGTTCAGCTTCAACAAAGGAGCTTTGTGAGCTACACATGTAGATTCAAGAGCTCGCGCGTCAAGATCGCATCTAGCACACGGTTGGAGTCAAGCTTATTGGATCGTATTTGGATGGGTTATCTTGAAGATGAGGATCAACAAGAAGACTTTGGTTTGTTTAGATCTTGTGTAAAGATTGATAGTGTTGATATGCTAAGTTCACACACACACAAAAGTTTAATATATTTGGTTTTCGATTTAACCGGTTTTAGATTTCTAGTTCATATATATAGTTTTCATGAATAGATATAATCAAAATAAGTTTACATGGTTTAAATGTATATTAGATTTTTCTATATACATATATGCTTCATATAGTTACAAAAACTTATTTTGATGTTCTATTTCATGCGTTTGGAGTTTTGTATTTAAATAAAACTTAATTTTTGATTTCATGTCAAAAACATAGAATATCTATTACATGTGTATTGGATTCTATCCATATACAGTATGCTTCAAAAAGAGTTTAAAAATCTTATTTTTGTATTTATACAAGTTTGGGAAAAATCGGATTTCCATTTCTAAGTTTGGTTTTCGAAAAATACAGTTTTTGTTTAAGGTTAATATTTTATATCACAAAAATAGTTCAAATAGTTTGCAGTATGTGTTAATTTTTAGTCACACATATCTGGTATTCAAATATATTATAAGAACTTATTTTTGTAGAATTTATGAGTATTTATGGGATTTAATGGTGTTAATTAACAAGTTTCAATACCTATAATTCCCAGCTAGTTCAGCTGTCAGTCGACCAGACCAGTGGTCGGTCGACCGGATCGGTCGTCCGATGTGCAGGAGACATGCGCAAAGGACCAGCCCAGTAGGCCGGTCGACCACCGCGGTCGACCAACTGAAAGCACCCAACTCTCAAGTGTTGGTGGTTGATGGGGCGGTCGACCGACAGGCTTAGCCCGATCGACCGGGCGGTTGACCGGAGGCACAATGGTCAGAAATATGACCGTTGTGTCGGTCGATCGAAAGGGCAGTGTGGGCTTTTCCTGGCTGCAACAGCTAGTTCTTGAGAGAGGCTATAAATAAGTCATCTCTTGGGCTGATTTCAACAAGTTTTTGAGAGCTAATTTTTCTATCTTTCTTAGTGCTTTAGAGCAAGTTTAAAAGAGTCTTTGTGCTTTAAAGTTTCATCTTTTATTTTGTTTTCAAGGGTTGGAAAAAATCAAGAAAAATATAGTATTTAGGAAATTGATTTTTATCTTCATTTCTATTTCATTCTAGTTTTTTTTTTCTAAGTATTTTTCTTTGTGATTTGTTTTCCATACACCTTAGTTTCTTACACTTGAGCTATCATCTCTATCCTATCTATAGGATCTTATTTTTGTGAAAAATATTGTTTGTGGTCTATTGTGATCACCAAGGGTTGTTTGTGGTGTTTGAGATCACCAAGTTGTAATCTTCCTTTACTTTGGGTTTGTGTTCATCCCTCTAGTGTAGAGGTGATTATGGTTTGGCTTTGAGCCCTTATCCCTCTTTTTGTAGAGGTGGTTGTTGGCTGGCTTTGTTCCCATCCCTCTTTATGTATAGGTGATTGTCGTTTGGCTTTGTGCCTTATCCCTCTTGTGTAGAGGTGATTATTGTTTTGGCTTTGTGCCTTGCCTCTTGCGTAGAGGTGGTTGTTGGAGAGAGAAGTTGTATCCTCCTTACTTTGTAGTTGCAATTCATCGGTGGAGGTTCACTGTGTGGGAGTCCTGTGTGGCAATAGTGGAAATCCTTCTGTGTGAAGGCGGGGACGTAAAGCAGTGGCTCGAACCTCGAAACATATCTCAGTGTTTGCATTTGATCCACTATCTCTTAACTCTATCTCTCTTATATCTTGCATTACTTTATATTGTTCATATCTTGTACATGCTTGGTATTGTTTGTGTGCCCATACTTTTGTTGAACCAAGAGAGCTTCATATAGCACCTCAACTCTTATTTAGAGAAATCTAGAGGAGATAGTCCAGAGCTCATTACCGGGAATTCGGCTACACTCTTTGGTTACACATAGTGTGTTGCAATTACTTTTTAATTCTGCATCATTTGTCATTAGATTAGCCAATTCACCTATTCACCCCCACTAGGTGTATTTTCACAACGTGGGAGTAAACCCATCAATGGAGTTGCCCTCTCGTGTGGGGATATCCTATCAACAGAGCTATCTTTCGAGTAGGGGAAATCCCATCATCGAATATGAAAGAAACTCGACAGAGAAAAACTACCAAGGGTTTATCCGCCTATAGGTTCAGATGAGGGGAGCCCGTAGGCTAGTGCCTGTGTTCCAAGTGGGAAAAATCCCATTAGCGGAACATTAAACGAGGAATCTGAGAGGGAAAAATCCCTCCACAGAATGGGGGACTCCGAGTGTGAAAAATCTCACAGCGGAGGGTTTCGGCTCCCGTAGGACTACCGAGAAAAGCCCGTAGTCAAGTCTGCATTGTTCCAAGAAGAAAAAAATCTCATCAGCAGAGTGTACAGACATGATTTTTCGAGTGGGGGAAATTCCAGCAGCGAAGGAATCACAGTTTGCCTCCAAGTGGGGAATCTCATCATCAGGGCGTATGGATGGATGTCGCAACCGCCTCCGAGTGGAGAAAATTCCATTAGCGGGGGGTTCTCGCGGTCGACTCAAAGTGGGGGGAATACCATCAGTGGAGCATGTGGATGGATAAACATCGTAACCACTTATGAGTGAGGGAGATCCCATCAGGGGGGTCTCATGGCTACCTCTGAGTAGAGTAAATCCCATCAGCGGGCATATGGACGGATAGATGTACTTCAATGGTTAGGAGCATAGAATAATATTTTATTCCAAAAATGCAATATATAAGGATAGGATTGGAAGGGAGTACACTATATGAACAAAATTCGAGTATTCAGTCGATAGTCTTGTACCGGGTGATCAGTTCTGCTCCAGAGCAGTTGTATGTTTGGTTTTCTAAAATTGCCTCCGGAGTGAGGACGTACTCTTTGAGGAAGCCATATTGGATGATCTCTTACAGTACTTTCGAAGGGCCAATAATGAATGATTTGGTGCCTTTACATTCATGGTAGGAGCAATATTCCTCCGACCTAGGGATTGAGGGATTGTGCTGGATCGGTTTTAGGCGTCTAACCCACGGCTGATTTTTGAAGGTGTTGAAAACTTTGTTGAATGAGAGCTTCAACAGAATGTAGCATTCTATCGATCTGTAGCTTCAGAGTGGACTTTGGCGGAAGGATAGGTAGCGCCAGCTTCTTGTAAGGAGGCTGTCTCCGTACCTGTCTTGAAAGTGGTCGGGAGCTTCATGAGTGGACTTCGACTTCCCTCCACCATCACTTGGTTTCGCGGAGTGATTGGAGGATGCCTTCATCGCCTCTTCTATCTGGATGTAGGATTGAGCTCAGGAAAAGACCTCACTCATCCTGGCGACATTGTGCTTCAGGAGTGCTTGTATAGGGGATGCATGACCTGCAGCTCACTGATGAATACGAGTGTGGAGATGTCCTCACCACAGTTGGAGACTTTGTCAGCTGGATCTAAAAGAAGTTTATGTATAACTTGAGGCTGTCTCTCAGTCTCATCTTGACGGAGAGGATGTGATGGCCGTTTCTATTGGCTTCTTGGCGAGAGCGTACTGTGTGAGAAAGGCCTCAGTGATATCTGAGAAGTTGTAGAGAGAGCGCGGTGATAGGGAGTAGAACCAATCTGATGTCGCACCCTTCAGGGTGGATGGAAGGGAGGCACATAACCGGGTCACTGAAGGAGTAGATCACCATCTTGTCTCAGAAGTGTCGGATGTGCTAAACTGGATCGCTCGCTCAGGAGTAGTTGTCGAAGGTGAAAGTCGAGACCTCATGAATTCACACTCCTGGATATCTTTAGAGAGAGGAGAGTCGTGGATGTGGATACTTAGGATTAGATGTTGAGGCAGCTTGACCTTCACGATCTGTCTATGATTAGCTCGTGGAGAGCATGGAGATTCGGTGATCTGTTGCTCTCAGGGTCGCACTCTGATTGAATTGAGTTGTTCTAGAAGGTTGCAACTTGGGTCTGGATCTGTTAATTGAGTAGTTTTATCTCCTCTTATTCTCGAATGATGTTCTCACAGTCGAGCGCCATCTGTTCCCGTTCACTATCAGATTACAGGTGCTGCTCCTTCATTTGCTCTCTCATCTCGTAGAGCATCTGAAGGAGTTGGTCTTCTCGTTGTTGAGACGGTTGGATATCGGCGAAAGTTTTTCTGTGGTAAGATGAAGCTAGTATCCTCGTTAAGCGATTGATTGATAGTTGGTAGAGAGGCCTTGTCCCCTGTAGTTATGATGGCCTTGCCTTGTGAAGTTGCAACGTTGGCGATTTGCTTTCGTGGGGTCATCATGATTTAGAAGAGGATTTTTTTAGGAAGGTTATGGGGGGAGAGATCTTGTGTTAGAGACTCAACTCTCAACGAAAGCACCAAAATATGGAGATTTTCGACACGATTGTTCGAGCGATCGATATTGCACCAAGGGGAATAAATGTAACATAAAGATACGCACGCAGGGAACAAGCATAGAGACATGATTTTTACGTGAAAGCCCAATTTGGGAAACCCACGGGGAGGAGGGAAGGAATTCACTATTTTCAAGAGGTAATAGTGAACTCAGTAGAGCTATACTCCGTTTACAATCTCTGATTCCCCTCCTCTTTCTTGATGAAGGTCCAACTGTATAAATACCCTGCATGTTGTAACCAAAGGTGCAAATATTACGAATCCATAACAAAAAGCTTTGCACGTTGGGATTTCTTCATAACTGCTCGGATTATATTCTTGATTATTGGGAGTGATTTATGTTGCCATCTGTAGCCATCCGTGCTGGAGAAGGAGCTGTTGCAATGTTCAAAATGTCGGTTGATCTGGCGGCATAACCGACTTCGTTAATTAGGGGTGCTGCTTGCTGAATTGAAGATGAAAAATCAATGAGATCAGTTGCTGTAGATGTCTTGCTCAGAGCGGGAGGAGTGACCTCGGGAACGGCTAGATGGTGCTCGGAGTATGGGAGTTCTTGGGCGGTGGTCTTTCTCAAAAGGAGGAGTTGCCTCGTGAACGGCTGAGTGGTGCTCGGGAAGGTGATTTGCTGGTACATCTTATCATCTGTTTCAGACGTTCTTGATGAGGTGGGACACGCGTCGCGCTCCTAATGCAGATCAAAATCTAACCCTAATAATTTGCTAGTTCTGGATTATGATAATAAATTCTTAGTGTTAGAAATACATCGAACCTCCACATTATCTCTTTTCTAAGGAAGAATTTTAGCAGACAATATCATTTCAACACAGTGATAAAACTTTTTTATAACGAAGAGTCTATAATATGGCTTATTCTGGTAAGGGGTAGAGCACGTTGAGCTAAGGCACCCAAATGAGAACTGCGATCTTCATGGATCAAGATCGATCAATTATTGAAAGCAATCTCTGCGTTCTCCACCAGGGGGCAAAAAGGCAGTCTCGCTGGGTTGTCTATTTTTCTTCAGGTGAAAGTGAGACTCCCAACAAAATGACTTCCCTCCCTGCTCTCTTCAAACCTCACCGCACCCAAGCCCAATTCGACCACCTCATCACCGCCGCCTCCTCCTACCCCCGCCACCTTAAACAAATCCACGCCCCCTCCTCCGCCTCCACCACCTCTCCCCTCCTCCTCCGGGGACCCCCACCTGCTCGCCCGCCTCATCTCCGCTGCCCCTCCCCACTACGCCCTCTCCCTCTTCCGCCGCCACTCCTCCCTCCTCCCCCCTCCGCCACCGTCTTCAACTCCCTCATCCGCTCCCTCTCCTCCTCCCTCCCCCGCCTCGCCCTCTCCCAGCTCCGCCTCTCCCTATCCCTCGGCCTCTCCCTCTCCCGCCTCTCCCTCCCCTTCGCCCTCCGCTCCGCCGCCTCCCTCCGCTCCCCCCCCGCCTCCGCCCTCCACGCCTCCGCCCTCAAGTCCGGCCTCGACCTCGACCCCTTCGTCCGCACCACCCTCGCCGACGCCTACCTCAAGCTCGCTTGCCCGCCCCTCGCCCTCCAGCTGTTCGACGAAACGCCCCACTGGCACCGCGCCGGCAACGTCCTCCTCTGGAACGTCTCCATCAGGGCCTGCTGCGAGGCCGGCGACCTCGAGAGGGCGGGGGAGCTGTTTTCGTCCATGCCGGAGCGTTTCGTCTCATCCTGGAACTGCTTGATTGATGGCTTTGTGAAAAGGGGCGACATGGTTCTGCAGAGAAGCTGTTTGGTGAAATGCCTGAGAGGAATGTTGTGTCTTGGACGACCGTAGTTGCTGGGTTTGTAAAGAATGGGGACGCGATGAGGGCGCTGGAGATTTTTGATAGGATGGTGAAGGTCGGTGTGAGGCCGAACAGCTTCACGCTGACCTCGGCGCTCGCGGCTTGTGGGAGGATAGGGGCTTTGGAGCATGCGGTTTCGGATCCATGAGTATGTTTGTAGAAATGGGTTCCACACGAACGTTGCGATAGGGACTGCGCTGGTGGATATGTACTCTAAGTGCGGGAAGATTGAGAATGCGAGCCAGGTGTTTGATGGGATGAAGGACCATGATGTCTCAGCTTGGACGGCCATGATCATGGGGTGGGCGGTCCATGGTAGGTGGCAAGAAGCGCTCCGATGCTTTGAGGACATGAAGCGTTCTCTCATTGAGCCAGATGAGGGGGTTTTTCTCGCTGCAATGACTGCATGCCTGCATTCCGGAAAGGTTGAGCATGGGCTGAAGATCTTTGACAGCATGAGAAATGACTACAAGATTGAGCCAACTTTGAAGCACTACACCAGTCTTGTGGATTTGCTTGGCAGAGCAGGGAGGTTTGACGAAGCACTTGAGATATTAAATTCGATGCCTGTCGAGCCAGATTTTGTTATATGGGGTGCTCTCTTTAATGCCTGTCAAGCCCACAAGAACATCCAGCTGGCAGAATATGCTGCCGAGAAGTTTGTAAAACTTAGACCAAAGTATTCCGGTGGTTATGTCTTCCTTGCTAACGTGTATTCTAAAGTTGGACGGTGGGAAGACGCCGAGAGGGTACGAGTTCATATGAAGAATTGTCATGTGGAGAAATTGCCAGGATGGAGTTCCATCGAGATTGGGGGGAAATCACATCAGTTTGTTGCCGGTGATCAATCTCATCCACAGTCTAAGAGATATATGAAAAGCTGGAGGAGATGGTGTCTCGGGCAAGGGTATTAGGGTATGAGGCTAGCACTGAGTGGGTGCTCCACAATATTGAGGAAGAAGATAAGGAGGATTCCTTGGGACACCATGGTGAAAAGCTAGCACTTTGCTTAGGACTTCTGAGCACTGCCGAGGAAGAGGAGATTAGGATAGTGAAGAATCTAAGGGTGTGTGGAGATTGCCATAATCTTATGAAGCTTGCTAGTAGGATATGGGATAGGAGGTTATTGTGCTTAGGGATATTAAGCGGTTTCATCAGTTCAGAGATGGAGAGTGCTCATGTGGCGATTATTGGTGAATTCATGGTGTGAATATGTTGTTGAAGGTATAGACTTTGCTGCACTTGATCCACAGTTTTCAGTATTATTGAGACTCTGTGGAGTTAAACTGATTGAGCAATGACTGACCACATTCTTGGAGGGCTGTGAATGGGTCAATGTGATGTCAGATGCATTTGAATCCATACCACACAAACCAATCAGGTTAGGATTTAAATTCTCTACAGACAGACAAACTTTTAACTACTGTTTCTTTTCTTTGTTCATCAATAATTTATTGTTTGAATTGACTGTCATTTAAATGTGAAAACCATCTTTAAATGCCAAAAAAGAGCAGATTTTTTTTTTCCACTAGAATATTTGTACTTGTGAATTACTTTTGTTATATATTTGTTTTCTTCAGCTAATCGGAAATTACTGCTCTGATCATATGCTGCATTCATGTTTGATTATTTTCAAATATGGTTTTGGCTTTCTTCCTGATTTTTAGTACAAGACTAGCATTTATTCTGCTTATAAAGCTTTTGGTGACGGAAGTGAGATATTGGTTGAGTCTACACTCATCTTATTTTTCTATGTGTACATACCTGCAGTTATTAAAAAAACCAGGTAATTATCAACTCCGAAATTGACCGCATCTACATGTGAAAAGGCTAGCTCAATGTCCAGTCCTAATTTCCTTCCTGAATTAAATATTAAACCATTGCAATATGAGATCTTTCTATTCAATAGCAAATATGGACATATCTGTTATTTCTCACTTTTTAAAGTTAACCATGTTCTTATAAGGCATAAGTTTATCCCAATTTGATCCTAGAAAATGTTCAAGCATGGACTTGTAATCTTTTTAATTGATCAGTGTACCATGATATTTTTGTAAAAAAAAAGGGAATACACATATTTAAATTTTCCACAAAATGTGGACTTATCTGATAGCAACATTACACCAGTAGTTTATGAATTATCACAAATATGTAACAGTCGAATCTTATGATGATGTTGCACCATCTACTAGTTAATATCTTTATCAGAACCTTGGGACATTATCTATCTGCAAAGAATTTGTATATTCTTAGCATTATTTATTATCAATCTCATAGCGGCAGCAGTAGTTATTGTTGACAGTAGAGAGAAATGACATACTGGTCCAGTGCCATGCCTTTTCTCCTCTTCTAGCAATCTTTCCTTTCACCTGTGACAATGCAACAGATAAATAACAACATAGTTTTTTCTATTAAACTCAACAAATAAACAGAATGAAGTTTTGCAATCTATACCTTGATAAAAATCATGCTTGGGAAACAAAGGTTAGTGGAAACAGAGTGAAAGATCCAAAAAGGTTTATGAAATCTCCCATGAAAGGAAACAATGCTGTAATAAATGTGCTCACTCCAAAACCAGTGCTCGTAAGAAGAAACGACGTACAACATTCTCTTTCGAGAATGGGTTCTCTTCCAGTCTTAAGAACTTGGTATCCAAAGCCTCATGTATTGGTGCGATAAACATCTGATTTCATGGAATACAGTTTAGAACCTGTTTAACTTGTACATAAAAAATGAAGATGATACGAAGTACAGAGAGAGGAAAACCTACATGCTGAGAGACTATGCTTTGTAGAAAGGCTGTAGAATTGATCAGAACCTTTGCCCATTTAGGTCCACTTAGCTCTTTAGGAAGATACTCTGAAACTGATGAACCATATGCCCAGTAGCCAATTATGCTTACACCATAGTATATTGACAGACCAAGCGTAAACTGTAGTGACAAAGCTTTCCTCATGTTGGTTACTGCTGGCTTGTGAAGAGTCGACTGCAAACATGGATATGCACATCGGTAGCTTGACATTTAATTCTAATAACTTCTGAGGTTGAAAATAATACAAATGTTCACCATCCTTCTGCATGTTAACTAACCTGGATCTCTGGGAGCAATCCGGAGGTGTTGCAGACAAGAATTGCGGCAATTGCACCAAAGGCGTTGAATACTTTATCCACTTTATTTCCATGGATGTTGTAGTCCCTATCTTTTTTTACATTCCCTTGTAGACAGGCAAAGGTGCAAAGAATAATTTGACTTCATGATACAGCCTTCAATTTATATCAATGGACAAACAATTAAAGAAACTTATAAGGAAAGGGGGAGAACAGTAAGTACCATCTTTAACTAAGATTCCCAAGAGAATGACATCATAGATTATTGTGAGGATGGCAGAGGTTGCTAGCCAGTTTCTCATGGCTGACATGGTAGGAACTAAATTTGCAAATATGAAATATGCAATGCCAGTGATAATGATGAACACTTGAAGCCTTATTGGGGAGCTACTGAATTCTGAGTTGATCTCCTGGTTGCAGAATTTGTTCGAGTGTCAGTGAGCTCATGAAGATTAAATACTTCAAATATCATGTTTAACTCCTTATGTGGATTAATAACAAAATATTTCTCAATTGTGGCTCTTCAGGCAAAAAAAGAAAAGAGAGCTATCATGTGATCTAGGATCAAATTGTGGCTATTGTTATAACGATGTCCTTAGAACGAGATGGCCCAAAAGAACAATCAATGTCAATAGTGAAGTGCGATAATGCTTTTGACCAACCTTTTCCCTAGTGTTTTATGTGTTTGATATCTTTTCAAGAAACTTTTCATACATGACACGTCACAATTCTCAACATTGTTTATTGATTTTTTCTTGATCTTTTTTTTGAATGATAAAGTGAGTTAACTCTCTATGTAGGAGGAAGTTAAGAACAAATGTCAGTCTCAATCCATTATTGTTCTTATAACTCTCCTAAGAGATAAATCAGTGATTAATTCCTTTCGGAAAAAAAGAAGTGAGAAGAGAGAAATACGTCTAAATTTCATGTTAACTTAAAATTAAAATGCTTGAAATCAATAGGTGTGATTATGAAAGGGTGACTAACTCGACAGTGGATTTGTTGGACAGAATCTTGCAATGCAGCATGCTAATACCTGACATTTTTGGATGCTAGGCTGGTAAAACAACAAAAAGTGATTGGAATGCAATCATCTGGGTAGTTGATAGAAAATCAGGTGTGTGGGAGCAAGTTTCTTATACAGATGGTATATCTATCTTTAAAACGTAGTCCATTCAAATATATTCACTTTGTTTGCCTATGGATGATCGGGCTTTTGTTCCCTATAAGAGCAAGCGATGAAACCGATGCTGCATGGATACGGCTATGAGAGAAGAGTATTAGTGGGTTATTAAATGAGAAGAGAAAAAGTGAGGACTAACCAATTAAGATTGAATAATCAGTATTAAAGATCAATAATAAACAACGTGAAGTTCATACTATAATGTATCATTTGCTTGATTAAAAAGAGATGAGAAATATACACCCTGTTACTATCACCTAATCATTTAAAGCTGGCAAAAACAGTTTGTTTCGAGGAAGCAAATTCTTGAAAGAAAATTAAATCTATCGACAAAGAATATATATTCCAAATGATGACAATTGATGGATATAGTCAAGGTTCTAAATATCAGATATCGGGATCGTATCGGATGGGGTTTTTTCATATGGAATATCGGATATCGGGGGAGATATTGGGGATACGCGCACATATCAGGTGTTCGTATTAGACGCTATATATAATGAAATATTGATCACTAAAAGTTGGTTTAGAGTCATAAATATCATCTATCTAATAAAAATGATGTAATATGCTTGCAAAGACGGTAAAAAACAATGTACATTTGCATGCAGTCTTGCAATAAATAAGTTATTTCATATCGGGTGACATATCGGGCTATTTATCGGCTAATATCGGGCGTTTTATCGGCCAATATTTCAAATATCGGTCATTTTTTGCTGCAAACGATATGGCGAACGATTTTACCATGTCATATCGGCAGCAGGCAAAAAAGGAGATATCGGATGATATCTCGGCCGACTCGGCCGATATTTAAAACAGGGGATATAGTAATCTGCTAGACATAGAAGTTCCAATTTCTTTCTTACTGGAAGTATAAGAATATCTTTACACAACTGAGCTTTTCTAAATTTTTATCTTTGAAGGGAAAGCGTTATTTTAACTTCGTCTGTGTAAACAGTAAAATTTATTGGAAGTTGATAGTAATTCTTTTCTACCACAATCTACATGACTGAATTTAATCATGTTTTCTTTTGGTAAGAAGTAAACTAGAAACCTTTAATGCTCTTCCTCCAAGAAGGACAAAGCCCATGTTACCAAGAAACAAAGTCAGAAATTGCAAGACCCATGTGATGTAATACATTCTTCTTCCTGCAAAGTAGGTAGGACATCATCAAATTAATACAAGTCAAATTAATACAAGTTCATCATTATTTCTATCTATAATATTAGTAATTATTGATCATTTCTATCGGTAATTGTGGCTGTTGTGTCTATTTCAAATACACTTTCTTGATCTCTCCTAGACCTTTCTCTTGGTGCTACAAGTTGATAAAATACATTATGCTGATTTATGGGTACAGGATCAAAAAGTTTATATCTCTTGGTCTACAGATTTAAGTGTTAAGTTAGAGCGCCCCAAACATTATATATGTTGAAACTTGGTGACCTAGTGGCTCTTTGTTCTCCAGATTAATGTACGGAGGGACAGACTCCAAGGGAAGCAACAAACATTGATAAAGTGATTACCATATTACCTGTGGATCTAAAAAAGAAAAATTACCTGGCACAACAATTTAGAGGATTGATCCCATGGAGAATTTTAAATATGATTCATCCGCGGAAAGACTGAATACATTATTGTGTAGTAAACCTATAACTATTGGAGTTGTTATAATTCTGTAATGTCTGTTCTGAAGTTGAGTATTTTCTCAACTACCTCAAAGACATGAAAATCTCTATTTGCATAAGAAGATATGTTTGGACAGATGCTTTCTTATATCTGTACTTTGTTGAAAGGGGTTAAAATGAAGTTGTAGGTGTTTATCCTGATGCTGCATAAAGATGCAGTTTGCTCTCCCTGCATGGAGAGTGCATTGCTGTTCTACTTCCACGTTAGATTATGTATCTAATCTTAGGCTGCAAAAGACTATATGCTAATTTTGTTTGATTCTTCTGTACCCATATTTGCAAAGATGCACATGGCTAGATACAGTGGGACTTTTTACAGGATAGTAAGAGAGGAGCAATGGCAAAAGTGAAGTACCTTCACGAGGAAGTCTCATAACACATATGGTTATAAAAAAGACATTATGGTCTTAAGCAGCCTTATTAGCACACCTAATTTATCTTTTCATTGGAACCCTTATTGTTAAAAGTCTTCTGCAATATTTTACTTCATGGGAAATAACTTTGTCAATCTGACATCAAAATGGATGACAGCAAGAGGGGAAATTCTAAAGGGTATTGGCATCTAAGACATTTTGATCCTCATTTGCCATCCATGCTATTATAGTGGCTATGGATATGGAAGTGTCACTGTAACATAGTGGTAAAACCTTTTTGCAGCGGGCAAGAGTTCTGGGGTTCAAATCCCGCTTGCACCAGGATTCAACCTATATTCCTTTAAAAGAAGAAGAAGAACAAGAAGAAGAAGAAGATATGGATTACAGTGTACCGAAAAGAAGGCCCAGAGGCGAGCTTCAGTTTCTGCCCTGGTAAAACATGGAGGATGGATCAAGCAAGATTCATGTGGAATAGTACTACAACTACATCGAAGGATGAGTTACACAATTATATGGCTTCTCTGTTGCGTAATGTCTAGATAGAGCAACTATGTACTAGTTATTGAGGAGCAGGTGGGAACATGATGAGTGGTGAAACTTAAGACATTGTTAATAACAATCAGTCCCACAGCTTGAAGAAAATCAGGAGAGTTTGTGATTCTGAATTATTCCTTGACTGACAGGTTTTCTTTTCTCCTGGATCAGGGGAATTTCTGGGGTGTCTCCTTGTATCAATACAATGTTGTTACGGTATGATTACATTTTTAACTCTCTGCCTTTTGTTCATTCGTACAGTTTTCAGTACCCATTGGGTTCTTTGTGCTATTTGTAAGTCTTTGGTAGTAGTGATACTTTATCTATATTGACAGAACAAAACAGTAGCAGTTGTCACTATAAAAAGGTCCGTGACTGGTTGGGAGTTTGAAAGGCATGGGAGACAGACCCTTTCTGTTTGGATTCGAAAATAAGACATAAACATTTAAGGTGCACAATCAAGTTATGCATAGATGACTTAAGCTGGTGGCACTTGTAAGTTGTACTCTGTTCTGCTAATTCCCAGCGTTGCTTAATCATTCATGTCTTCAGTATGAAACATATTACAATAAGGCACAAAATACTGAAACAGTATACTTTTAGAAGATAACCCGACAAATACATAAATCTCTTATCATGCTGCATCTTAAGTTGTTTTATTTCTTTGACTGGAAACACACCTTCTATTCAATATGATAGATAATACAATAAGATACAGAATACAAACATTAAATTTATTTGGAAGATGAGCTAAACCATATACAAATCTCTAATCATGCTTCACTCTAAGTTTGTGTTATTTGTTTGTGCGAAAATCCCTAGCAACTTGTTGACCACAGGTCAGAGGATGTCATAGTATATAACTACAGATGACAAAAGGAATTCAAATTCCGTCGTAAGACTTTTTGTGGAGTGCATAATGGTTCAAGTATAATACAGGACGAGTACCATCGAATGATGTCAAATGACAATCTGTTTCTAAGAACCTTCTCAATTCAGATGGTGGTCTGGAAGGTGAATGAAAATACATTTAAAATGAAAAATCATGTGCTTTAATCTACAAATTTATTTTGTAATTTCATCTTAAAATGGGATTCAAGGACAAAAGTGAGTGGTCGTTTATGACTTTGGTTTAAAAGTAGGCTCATCAAGTAACTTGTTAGAACTTATAGTTCTTGTGTTTTGTTATATTTGTTGTCATCTTTTATGCTACTTGTAGTGCCTATGCATATATGAAGAAAACCTTTATTCATTTGTTCATTCTGTCAAACCACGCGCGCGCGCGCGGACGGACGTACACACACACATATAGAGAGAGATTTGAGTCCTCTAGGAAGGATATGGAGATGAATCTTCCCATTCATATTCAATGTTAGGACACTCAAATTAAAGATCTACTCCTTTGAAGTTGATCTACATTGTTAAGTGTTCTTAAACATAAAAAATCAAGTATTTTGGATACTTTTGCCAATGCATCAAGTAGACACAAAAATGAACGGCATAAATAGTGAGTTGGTTTGTTTAACGGTGTAGAATATTTGAAACCTAACAAAAACTAGTGTGTGAGAGTTTTCAAATGTTTAGATCATGATTAATTGAAGATCGAGAATTTTTATGTTCAAAGTCATATATCTAACTAATATGCTATTTTGACCGTACATTTGTACCTATATGATGCATGGGCAAAAAAATTACAAAATACTTAATTTTTTATTTGTAGTCACTTCAAATGATTTAGATCAACTTCAACGTAGTGAATCTTGTATTTGGATGGTCTAATATTGAATTTGAATGAGAGATTTATTTTCATATTCTTCTCAATGGACCCAAGTCTCTCTCTATATATTTATTTATTTATTTATTGGGGCTCGCCTCGAACCTCGCTTCTAGGAATTTTCAAGGCTAATCGCTTCGAGGTGCAAAAGAAAAGCCATTTGTCCCAAGAGGTATACACCTCATTACTTGAAGCATTTGTAAAGCGTGCGCTTCAAGAGAAAAAGGATACAAAAAAGATTTTTTTTAATTTAAACTAAAAATGAAAAAAGAGTAGACCTCATACCTATTCTTCTTATTTTCTTTACCTGTTGGATACACTATTATCATTCAACACTTTCACATTTATAAAATTTAGTGTCGCAAGTAACTATGTTTGTTGTCACAAGTGATCGTCTACTTTGTATTTTTTGGTGAATATTTCAACCTCTACTCTTCTGTTGTATTAAGCTTATGTTGCAGTGATTTTGAATTTACGATTGATTTCTAAGTTTTTGTGTCATTTTTATTTGTAGTTGAATTCTTTCTTTGGGAACTAAGTATAACATTTGTTTTTAAGTTCTTTCATCTCCCTGTAATTTTTATTTTGTTATTTGCATTTTTATGTGAACTCTTTATCCATGTCGTCTAGAACAAGAGCATGTGAGTATAATATGATAGGTGGTCTTGACTTGATTTTATCTATTTGCAGAATATTATATCATTTCATATAACTTCATAATATTTATAAAATTTATATAAAAAATCATGAGGCCTACGCCTCACGCGCTGAGAC
This sequence comes from Agave tequilana, assembly GCA_038442645.1. Lineage (NCBI taxonomy): Eukaryota > Viridiplantae > Streptophyta > Magnoliopsida > Asparagales > Asparagaceae > Agave > Agave tequilana. The sequence goes on from JAVJIF010009901.1 coordinate 148,742, forward strand.
ATACGCCTCACCTTATAAAGAGTCCCAACGCTTCGTCTCGCGCCTTCACCTTTTAAAACACTTATATATGTGTGTATGTATATGTATATGTATGTATGTGAGACTTTAATACTCCTAGGACATAACCAACTTTGGCATGCCCACCTACAAAAACACGTGTAACAAAATTCGACGATCTACTTTGTTAATCTTAATCTACTTGTGTTGAAAGTTCTATACACAAAAAAAAACATTCATTTTGAAGCTAATATACCTATGTTTTATATGGTGACAAAATAGATAGTTTTTTGACGATTAGAAACCGTTCTTGCAACCGCTAGATGCATGGTCAATTGGTCTTCAAAGTGTATTAGTTTTTTTTTTATAAACCTTTTAAAAACATGTAGATCGAGATAAAAGGAGTGGATTGTCCAAATTCCTTGCATATTACATACTTTTATAGGTGGATATAAGTAACTTAGTTATGTCCGGGGAGTACTAAATCCTCTCCTTACACACACACACACACACATATATATATATAAGAGAGAGAGAGACTTGGGTCCTTTGGGAAAGACATAGAGATGAATCTTTCCCATTCAAATTCAATGATAGGTCATTTTAAATTGAAGATCTACTCTGTTAGATTAGATGTACATTGTTAAGAGTGTTTAAAAACAAAAAAAACAAGCGTTTTAAAAACTTTTTATCTATCCATTAAGTAGGCACAAAATGAACGGCTGAAACAATGAGTTGGGTAGTTTAATAGTGCAAAATGTTTGAAAACGAAAAAAATGGTGGGTGAGAGTTTCTAAATATTTAAGTCATGATAAAATGATCATATCGATAATTTGTACCGCCAAAGTCATAGATCTAAACAATATGCTACTTTCGATTATCCATTTTGTGCCTATTTGATGCTTGGGCAAGAAAACTATAAAGCACTTGGTTTTTGGTTACTTTGAATAATGTAGATCAAGTTTAACGAAATGAATCTTGTATATGAATGGTGTAACATGAAATTTGAATGGGAACAATTCATGCTTAAGTTCTTCAGGGAGTAGCTCTCTCTCTCTCTCTCTCTCTCTCACACACACACACACACACACACACACACACATGCACTCTTTCAGGACAGTGTACTCCCGGTGATAGGCATGTTATAATTGGTAGGATTCATACAAAAAACTAACCTACTACTTAGTGGAAAGCCAAGTCCCCCAACACCTACGCCCGCAATTGCAGAAGTGTGTGATGGGCTACACAAATTGTACATTAACAGTCACGTATTGACAACAATGAGTTCTACTTAGCATAGTGGTGCCTAGAGGTGTAAACGGTACTTGAAAACCTGGTATACCGTTCCAATATTTAGAAAGAAAATTGGATTCAATTCTGAAATTTTGGATCCTAATGGATTTGGGTCGGATTCAGATCTAAAATATTAGACTGTAATGGATTCAGGTCAGATTTGGATCACTAGACACAAATCGAATTGATTTAGGGTAGTGCGAAAAGAAATCTGAATCCGAAATTTCTTTCGGATTCGGATCATTTGGGATCCAATTATATCTATTGGATTCAGGTAAAGCATATCTTATAGGATTCAGCTCTAGTGTCTGGGGTTCCGATCGTTGGGATCCAATTATATCTATTTGATCCAGGTAAAGCATTATCTTCTAGGATTCAGATTTGGATCTTACATAGATCAATCCAAATTTAGCCCGTTTACAGCTCTAGTTGTGTCTCTAGGGATTTGCTTTGTGACTGGGGTTCAAATTCTGCTCATGTCACCCTGCTGACCTTTGGCTATTCTTTATCTCAAAAGGGGGAAACAAGAATAGCTTGAGCTAGTATACTGGGTACAGAGAGAAGGAAGTTTTGGGGGTGTGTGCGCGCATCACAGAGAGGGGAATAAATGGTTTTTCGAGATTTTTTTTTTTAAAGCTGGTGAGTCCTCAACAATAATATGATTTTGGAAAATCAATACTTGTGTTCGTTCTATTCAATTTGAGTTGAGTTGTCAGGTTCGTTGCGGTGTGCATGTACAATCTATATGACCTACGGCCAAACTGGCAAGCAACAATGGGATTGTTCTGCTGGGTGTAATAGTAACCATATCAAACTCATACTATAAGTTGTTTGTAGACTGTCTAAAAATTACTGAAGATAAAGCCTCAAAACGCGAGCTTCATGTCAAACGCAAGGGTCGTATTTCAACCCCAAAAACAGATTTCACATTTCATCAACAAACGTGAAGGTTACGTTCCTTCATTAAACGCGATGGTCGCGTTACTTTTTCAAACTTTGACCTTGATCAAGGTCGCGTTTCAACTTCAAAACGCAAGCTTGTGAAGTTTTGCGTTTCAACATTAACGCGAGCCAACGAGCTCCCAACTACAACGTGAGACTCGCGTTCAATACGAGACCCGCGTTTCTGCTGTAGCAGACAGCAATTAACTGGGTCAATTATGCTCACTTTCTCTCCACTTAATGGGGAGTAAATCCCCATTATGAGAGATTTAAGGGGTCAGTTACACCCCAAATTCTCTATAAATAGTTGCTACATAGCTGAAGAAAAGAAGACAGAGGGTTGGAGGAGAAAAGATTGAAAGAAAAGAGAAGACTCTTTACAACTTGCTGAGTACAAGTTTACTTTCAATCTCTTTGAGATTTCAGCCATTATTTAAGGTTTATACCTTACCCAGTGAGCTACCAACGATAACAAGAAAATCCATCAAGCTTCAAGTTCAGCTCGTCAACGGAGAATAAGAATCACTCTCCATCGTCACACAAAGAATCCGATATTAAACAAAGGGGAGATTCGACTCTTCCCTCTTTTGTAATCAGATTTTGATATGTTGTAAGTTTCTTTTTAAAAGAACTTTTAAGCGTTCAATTTCTCGAGAAACAGAAGATGGCGAGTCCGCTGGGGAATAGTTTCTCTACCGACTAGAAGGCTGTGGCGCAAGCTGATTTGAAGTTGATCGTGTTGGCCATCGAGTCGCTCATCATCGAATTCAACCAAGAGAAGTTCGAACAACTTCTCTCCTCGGGCTCTGTTAGCCCCAAATCCATGCGAATATACCGCAAAGTCTCAAGCGAGACTTGCTCTCTGGCCTCATCGAAGGCTTTTTATGAAAAAACTTTTTCGGAAGCTAATCGTACACTTTTTAACAAGGCAAACGGTTCGACCTCTCTTGAGGTTCGCGCAACCTCTCTTACAGCCAACATGGCTTGCGATGAAGTCCCTCAGGAGACCTGCAAGATCAATGCTTTAGCTCAAGACTAACACAAATGTAGAGATCAATCTCACCGTCAACTCTCTCGAGGCTCAGCAAACTCGCTGTAACCACTTCGCGGTTGGAAGATCTTTACTCCAAGTGACCAATATGCAAGTCTCATGATTCACTTCGGCATTAAGCAAACTCAATTTGCAGAGGGTTCGCAACAACTCTTACGAGCCAAGCGCATTGCTGATTATCGATGAAGACGTCGAGCTTGCCGTCAGCAAACAGAAATGGAAGGCAACATTGTGTTCACCAAACGCGATGCTCGCGTTCAGACAAGGAAACACGGCACTCGCGTTGAGATGCCGCAGTCGCGGGGAATCGAACCTCTGTCTTTGCTCCAAAAAGCGATGCTCGCGTTCAACTACAAGATATACGCGTCTCTGCTTCAAAAAGCGACACTCGCGTTCAAACGCAACAGTCGCTAGGAAGCGAACTACGCGTTTTTGCGCCAAAACGTGAGACTCGCGTTTCACTCCCATAACGCGAGAATCGTGTTTAGCCAAAGGTTGTGCCAGAATGCGGCTTTCGCGTTTCACTTCTAAAATGTGAGAGTCACGTGCAATCACAAGTGGCTAAGTTCAAATATGAACTAGGAAGGTCTCACCCTCATGAGTTTGAGGATAGTCCTCATGCATCTCTTTGGCTGATCTGAGGGACTACTTGATCAGAAAGAAGAGTGTTCATCAAGTAGCTCCTCAGTGCCATTGCGAACAGCTCATTGCCGTGGTACTCTCTGATTACTATTGCGGCTTTCAGATGACTAAGCCACAGTTTTTAACTGATTATCAAAGGCTTCAAACTCCTTTTTCGGTTTTAACCTTGTCACTCTTCTCTAGTATATAGACCTGCATCTTTACTTCTGATTATTTTGAAGTCAAGTATGCTTAGGTAACAGTTTTAGACGCTCTTCTTCTCGATCGTTCCTCTCGACCAAAAGGATGATTTTTCTAGCCAGACTTTTCATATGTAATGGTGGTATGTCTCCAACCATCCCTTTTCCTTTTCGGGGGATCACAGCTCGACTTCTCGACTATTTTATCAAACAGTCCCTACAGTGATGCACTTTTCCACATTCATTCAAGACCTGACAATTGGTCGAGACTAAGGTCTTGATTATGAGAGAGATGGGAGAAATCCCACATGGAACACTAATTTCCTGTCAAATTCCTCACGGAGTTTATACTTCTTTGATCCCCAACGAAATTCTAAAGGTTATCTGTGGAATAAAAACCCTGAAAGTACATTATACATGCTACCTCGTACAAAAAGTCACTCAAAGTGACATAGCAATCCAACGCCTCCAACGGCTAAGGATTGAGGAATACGTTAGCCTTTAAGCCCAAAGACAAGAATCCTCGACAACTCGTCATGCCGAGGGGATTAGCATGGCTAGCCCAACTCAAACGGTAGTTGGTAAGGCACACCAAACTGTTGATAGCTAAGGATTTGTTATAAATCCGCTAATCTCACCAAAATTCTTTACCAATTCTCTTTCATAGAATGATAAGTCTACAAAAAGTTGTATTTATTTTCCCAACAAAATGAATTACAGATCGAACCTGTCATGTTAATATTATACTTCTGATAGTAAGACTTTAATACATCCCCAACGGATCAAGCTTTACTAGTCATGTTCTTCAATTGAATGACATGTCCACTAAATTTGCTCAAATCGCAAATCCAATCACTGTTATGTTAACATCACACTTCTAACAGTTAACAAATTCTTGTCATGTTAAAATTCACACTTCTGACAGTAAAACTTCTACTTGTTAATTTCTTTTTATAGAATGACAAGTCTACTAAATTTGCTCAATCGCAAAACAAATCACTGTTGTGTTAAAGAGCACACCTTTGACAGTAATTTTCTCTAAAATAAGGAACATTGTTAAAATCATACCTCTATGACCTTATCCACTTCCTCAAAGAAAGTATTAAATTTGATTTAAATCACCTCGTCAGTTGCTAAGTTGATATCACACTTCTGGCACATCTCACTGTTAAATTAAAAATTATACCTCTGACAATACTCCTCTATATTTCGTCAATGAAAACGAGATCTTTGGGTTAATACTACACCTTTTTCATTGTTAAATTAATATTATGCCTCTAGCACATCTCACTGTTAAGTTAAAAATTATACCTCTGACAATAATCCCCTCAGTTTTTTCAATAAAAACGAGAATTACGGTTAAAATTACACCTCTTCTATTCAACTTTTTCAATGAAAAACTCAACTTTCAATTGCTAAGTTAATCGTTATCTCTAGCAATCAAAACTCATCGCTTTAGTTTGTCTGATTTTCCAACAAAAAGAAAACAGATATGATTCCAAAGCAAAACAATCACTTTTATTCAAATCAAATAATAGAAGTGATACAAAACACTTTGTATTTTATTCAAAAAATGATCAGAGTGTTACAAAAAAAAAGTTAATCTCGCTGAGCGAGAGACTTTATTTGCTCTCTGAACTTTTGGATGTCACGATGGCGAGTTTCCTCGGCCACGATCCATCGCCTTATCCCGCAGCTCTTCTTCTGTCAGGAGCTTCTCTGTCGCGTGCTGTGCTCGGAGGGTCTCCAGTGCAGAGGATCGGAGTCATCGGACTGTAAGCTCCCGATCTCGCTGACGTCTCGCTGCCTCGAGCTCCTCCATCTTCCTCTTCTCTTGCTCAAGTATATGTACATTGTCTAGTAGCAAGAGTTGTGCCTTGGCAATTGCGTTCTGCGCATATGATATTGTCTCCTTCGCGTCTTTAGCATTGAGCTTTGCCTTCTGGATGTCATTTGACATGTTCTGATAGAAAACCCTTGTTTCGTCCAGGTAACGGGCTTACTGTGCTATTTTCTTCTCAGGTAACGGGCTTACTGTGCTATTTTCTTCTCAGCCTCCTCATGAAGACATGCTTCTTCAGCGCGTAAGCTGCTTAGTACCAACAGGGCAGTGATGACTAGATTTGCATCCTCAAGGTTGCGTAAGTCCATTGAATATGATCCCAACTGCTCCACGCGCGCTGGTACACTTTGGCTTTGCTCGAAACCCTCGACCTTCTTAATGTTCTCAATATGGTTCTCGAGCAGTGACCGCACAACTCAAAAGAGCTTTGCCCAGAAAGCACCAGTTCGGTGTAATATTCCATCACAGAGATAAACTGGTCGATCACCCGAGTGATCAGACCCTCCAAGATGCAGCTGGTGTGGGCCTGGCCGGAGCACTAGCTGATCCTGTTTCCACGACGGTGGCAGGCGCGTTCTCGGAGGATGAAGGTGGTACTTTTGCTCCTAAAATTACAGGCGCAAGCTGGACCATGAGCTACCTCATCTCTGAGGTTACCACGGGAGATTTGGGTGCTTAAATGGAAGCAAAATCCTGCGCCACGATAACTTCAAGTATAGGTTTCGCCGCGAGAGTCCCACCTACTAGGGCACTAACAGAGTTGTCTTCTGCACCTGAATTCACAATTAAATCAGTTGTTTGAGCTGACGCATGACCTCCTGTACTCACTGCAACAGTGTTAGTGACAACTTTAAGTACAAGAGTTGCAAAATAAAGTTCTTAATTCTCACCTGGTGGAGGGATTGAAGAGGGCGATTCTTCCTGTAATCCCCGGGCTGAAACAACTCTTCCAACATGCTGGCACCCTTAGTGGAAATCCCGCCAGCAGTAGTCACAGAGACCTGTGATTCCTCAGGCTGAGACGACTCTCCTACAGTACTGACAACACTAGTGGCAGCTCCCCCAGTTGCGGTCAAAGGGATCTCTGTGTCGGCCTATGATGGTTCTTCCATCATACCCGCGGCACTAGTAGAAACCTTCTCGGTATCAATCGCCCGAGTTTCTGAAAATGTCACCAAAAAGAGAGCATTAGAAAGATGTCTATATGAAGTGCAAGAGAAGGTATAGTGAAGCCAAAATTTACCTTCAGAAGAAGTGATTCCCGCAGGAGTTAAGGTAGCCTCACCCGGAGAGATGACCTCCATGTCCTCAGCAGCCAAGTGAGAGAACTTGCTGGTGTCGGGAGGAGGAGGTTCATCATTGAAGTCAATATCATCCCCAGAATAATCCATTTCTTCGTCAGATGGAGGAGATAGTTTTGGAGGTGGGACTTCAATTATCGCAGAACAAGGCCGGTGGTGGGACTTTCCGGGGCCCCGATAGAAGGCATCATAATAATAGGAGAGCCTGGCTGCGTGTCCTTTGGGTCAGCTCCTCCCTACTTCCGCTGTAGTGGGAGGGGTATCCTCGGTCTGAGATAGATCAAATTACGGTTGGGGTGTGGTTTCACCTTCTTATATGGCTCCATGCTCCCAGATAGCTGCAGACTCTGTTGGAGCTCTCTTCATCTCCTCGCGAAGAAGTGTTTCTTCCAGGCCAGTCAATGCATTACCCCTGGTACGAAGACTCCTCCTGTGACGCAAATCAACACTTGGCAAATATTCTTCTTAGTTAGTCTCCTCACCTAATGAAAGAATTGACTCGAGTTCTGCCCTCGGCCCAGAGACTTCCTCGAGAATAGCCCCGGCTTCAGGCTCTCGGCGTAGCCTCTTGCTCAATCTCGACCCAACCTCAGCAGCTTGGGATCGAGGACGCTTCGTGACAGTACTCCGCGGGCATCTCACGAGAGCCTCTTCAGCTTCTTCCTCGGGCTCGATAATGGTAGCTGCTTTCATACGAGAGGCCTCACCTTCGGCTTTAAGAAACTCATCCATACCTCTCAAACAGGTCTTCTTGGAGCTCTTCCTGACATTGTATAGGGCCTTGATCTCCTTGATGCACGTGATGTTTACATTATTTTCAGGCACTACGACCCCTATAGCATACCACGTGCAGAAGTCAAGAGTGGCATAGGAGTTTGGACTTTCTGCGGTAGGCTGAAGGTTGCGCCAGTACACCCCGCCACTAAGTAGTATCAAGCTCGGGCCTCTTTGTGCAAATTGCTACTGAGGTGGAGGCCATCATTAGGATTTTCAACGTATGGCTGGTCATACCCAAATTAACGAGCAAATCTGCTCGACATATAGGGCTCGATTGTGCAGACATTCCCTTGGCGAAAGATAAGATATCCGGGCTGGATATTCAGCAGCCAGTAGAAAACACCAGGAGGAAGTGATGTGAACCATCTGGCCCTGGGACATCAATAAAAGTGTCACCAAAAGCAGCCCTTGGAATGTCCGGGAATCACCTGAAAAGGTGGTAGCTCATGCCACTCTGAGCAATCTTCCGAATAGCAGCCGTATAACCACCCTGCCACTTTGAGCGCTCGAGCTTTTGGATGAAGGGAGCAATGTCCCCATTCGACTCCTGCACTGCTGACATGAGAGTCAGACAATGCATGACATACCAGGCTGCCAGGTAGGTATACGGCAGCTCCACGCGTGGATTGGGAGTCTTCCTTCTTGGCTTACCATTTTTGTCAAGGATGACATTTCCCTCCTTGTCTTTCATAACCTCCACACGGCTGAAGCTCAGAGTCAGTGAGCGTAATCCACTCTGGAGGCATCTCACGATTGCTGAAAGCAAGAAAAGTGGTCAGCCATGAGCCAGTAAGATGGAAGGATAGACGATGTCCACTGTTAAGATTTCGTGAGGGAGTGTCGGCATGACACATTTCTTAAGCCAGAGCATTAAGAATCTGGAGAGTAAGGCCCTATCTGAAACTGGTGCCATGGCTTGGTGGTGGAAGCTCTCGAAGACCGTGTCCGGTTGGAAGGTATCCTCATTGGACTCAATAGTATACGAGTTAACCGCCGCAGAAATTCTTTCATCCCTCTCTTTGTCGGTCAACTAGAAAAGAGACTGGGTCTGTCATGTTTCCCCAAATCCTGAAACAGGTAGTTTGCCCAAGACATCTGTTTTACTCCTCTAGCCCTCAATTCGGTGATCTGGATGTAGATATGATAGTGGTATAGCACTTTCCAGTAGGTTTCGTAAACCTGTGGGGCGTCCTTCAGAAGATGAAGCTCTTGTGTACCAGGGACGTACTCTTCATAAGGTAGCTCTCCCATTGATAGTCCAGAGACCTCGTACATCTCGTGGGGAGCAAATCTACTCCCCTCTTGGAGTGAAGAAAGTGTGTGTTTGGATTGTACAGCTCCAGCATGGCGAAGAAGTGGTAATGGCTCGGCTGGATACCATACTGAACTGACCGCTGAATATAGTCCCGATTGCAACAGTGGCTCCCATAGCTGCTCAGTGACATAACTTACCATCCTGGTCCACCATGTCTTTTGTGACGGGTGCACCCACCCCCATCTCCCAGAATTTAGTGGGCGAGAATTCACTTTTTGTAATCATGAATCGACTGATAAAAGAATCAGCCTGCTTGGGGGTCTCACCCCTGAGGTACTTTGTCTCACCAAGCCTGGAAACAATCCAATGACCTCTATACCACTGCCATAAGAATCACACCATGATGGGTGATTTTGCCAATAGACACCCTTGCTGTGACTTTGATAGGTCCCAGCCCATCTGCCTCTGAGTGGACATCGATTGCAGGTAGGATAACGGACTAGCGCTCCATGTTGGGCAAGAAGAGGCGTCGGTCACCGATTTGACGGAGCCACTTGTAATTACTGTCGAAGAGATCATCATTGCTGCTATCATTGGAGTCTTTGAAGAAGAATACTAGCGTTCGGATTAGTTTTCTATCTTCGGACTCGAACCTTCCATCGGAGATGATTTCCCTAAAAGTTAGGGCACTGCATCTTATCAGTCGGGCACACCGTTCTTTGTCCTTACTAGTAAACACCAGTGTTGATGCAGGGCAAAGGTGACGTTCCTATCGGGCTTTCCCTCAGACTGAAGTGATGCATCTTCATTAACGGGTCCGTTAAATATCTCACTGCAGAAAAGAAAAGCTAAAGAGTTAGAACTCTGAAAGTATTAAAAAAACACTTAGTTTTGAAGCTCAAATGTGGGGCTCAACACATGAGACTCGCGTTCAAAGTCTTAAAACGCGAGGTTCATGTGAAGTCCGTGTTTAAAGTTTCAAAACTTGAAACACGGAAAAATTCCAAGTCTTGGAGTTCAAACGCGAGTCTCATGAAACCTGTGTTCAAAGTTTCAAAACACGAGACTCACACGAAGTTCACGTTCAAAACAGTAACGCGAGGCTCGCATTTAAAGAATCAAACGCGAGTCTAGTGAGACTCGCGTTGATTAATAGAACTTCAAAGAAGTTAAAAGGACAAAAACCCTTTCAGTTTTCGTTAAAGTGAAAATTGGTAAAGCCAATTCCTCACCTGAAATGGGCGCTGCCTCAGGTGGAGCATCGGCGGTGGCGATACAGACAATCTTTCCCCCCCTGGAAGCCATCGAAATGGTTTGAATCTTCGGGGAAAATTGAAAGCTTGAAAGAAAAGGTTGAAGCTTTGAAAAGCTGTGAAAAAGAGCTTTAAACCAGACGCGAGTCTAGAGGAAGAAGGCAGTCAAAATGACTTGACTTCTGAAGACCCAAGGTCTTTATATGGACCATTAAATGGCTGAGATTTGCGATGCAAATCTTGAAGCTCAATCTGAGCTTAACACGCGGCGCTTGGGAATCCCGTGTTTTCAAGTGGAAAATCGCGTCTGGAACTCTCCAACGCAACCTTCACTTTTCAAACGTAACAATTAGATGAAGGTCGCGTCTTCATATACGAGGGTCACGTCCAAAGACACAAAACGCGATAATCGCGTCTCACATGAGAGTTGCGTTCTCTCAAACACAAAATTTGCGTTGTCGCTTTTTCAACAGTTCGACAGTACACTGGCAAAAGAAATTGATGACTCAACTGGTTCAAATAGTACACCGACAAGTAAATCAAAACTCAGAAATTCTAGACTGCGTTTCTAAAAACTTACGATGATCTTCCCTGGGGGCTTCAAGTAGTTAAACAATACACTCAAGAAGACTAGAATTCAGACATGATCAAGTTCATGACACTTCAAGAGATTGCTAGTCCAATCACGAAAGTTCAAGTCAACATGAAGTCCAAAGTATTTCGAAATTCTTCTCAGTCAACAACGGACTTTCGCAAACTTTGGAGGGGGTTTTGTAGATTGTCTAAAAAATACTGAAGACAATGCCTCAAAACGTGAGCTTCATGCCAAACTCGCGTTTCAACCCCAAACACACACTTCATGTTTCATCAACAAACGCAGAGGTTGCGTTCATTCATTAAACATGAAGGTCACGTTACTTCTTCAAGCACAGACCTTGATCAAAGTCGCGTTTCAACGTCAAAATGCAAGCCTGTGAAGCTTGGCGTTTCAACGTTAATGCGAGCCTGCGAGCTTCGCGTTCCAACTATAACATGAGACCCGCGTCCAACACGAGATCTGTATTTCTGCTGTAATAGACATCAATTAACTTGGTCAATTACACCCACTTTTTCTCCACTTAATGGGGAGTAAATCTCCATTATGGAGAGATTTAAGGGGTCAGTTACACCCCAAATTCTCTATAAATAGTTGCTACACACCTGAAGAAAAGAGAGGAGAGGTTTGGAGGAGAAAGGATTGAGAGAAAAGACTATTTACAACTTGCTGAGTACGAGTTTACTTTCAATCTCTTTGAAGATTTCAGCCATTGTTTAAAGTTTATATCTAACCCAGTGAGCTACCAACGAGAGCAATAATATCCATCAAGCTTCAAGTTCAGCTCGTCAATGGAGAAAAAGAATCATTCTTCATCGCCACACAAAAAACCCGGTATTAAACAAAAGGGAGATTCGACTCTTCCCTCTTTTGTAATCGGATTTTGATCCGTTGTTACTTTCTTTTTGATCAATTAACGATCTTTTACGCATTCAATTTCCAAGAAACATTCTTAGACTTTCAAAAATAGAATTCAAGAACTCCTCTGGGTTCATTATCTGCTTTTTGTAAGTTTGCTGACATCTATGGTTCCATAGCTAGAAAACATTCAAATACACAGTTCCATTGGAGAGAAATCATCTAAGTCAACAGATCTCATCCATACGCTTCCATCACTCAAAACCAATCATTTTCTTTGTCGTGTTCATAATTGTAAGCCAATGATCAACTCGACACTAGTCACCGATGTAGCCATGAATGCGACTCAAATTATTTCAGACATGATATTTTCAATTGTTTGTTATTTCTGCCATTTGTTTTTCCTCTTGTTTTGTTTAAGGAAAACCTGTATTATTGTGCAATACAACAATAAGATGTGACATTTTCTGTTGTTTCAGTAATTCCTGGCAGTTGTTTCTTCTTTTGTTTTGTTTTGAAAAAACTTGTGTGGGTACATCATAGTTTGGGTCCATACCTGCTAGCTTAATTTAAATTGTATGTTGTCATAATTGCTTTCAAACTAAATTTATCAACTTCTATTTTTTTCGGATTTGGATTGCATCTATCATCCATGCCCTTTGCATGATTACATCCTTCAATAATAGGGTTTTAGGGGAACTTTCTTCTTTTTTTATGGCATAAACATGTACCTTTGTACGCTATACTTCTTAGATGACACTTTGGAAAGGAGAAGACGAGTCATAGATTTTATACTTAATACGGCCACTTGTTATTTGCTTAAAATACAAAACAAAAAAAAGATAAGATTTGAGATGAGAGTACCAAATACGTAGCCCATGATATCTCTATATCTGATGAATCTGTTGTCATCTATCACATGGAATCCAGCCAAGAGCCAGTTTGCGTGGAAGGCAAATGCCCCTATAACTGCAAGGCAAGTGAGCCCCCATGCCCAACCAAAGGCACCAGCATCAGGTTTGAGAAGCTCAGGACATAGGCGCAGTTGAAACCTGTCACCAACATTAATCCAACCTGTTGCCAAGAATCTGCACCAACAAAAGAGGGCCGAAAAAAACTAAAGGAAAAGGGAAAGAAGGAATCAGCTCATAGGTATATAAATATAAAACCAGCATGTCACTAATTTTATTTAATTAATTCTAAGACTAACTAATCCAAGTATAATGGAGTAAAGACAAGAACATAACAGCACTTCAACTACTTTTATGATTTTTGGACCATCTAGTATAAAGTCACGACTATAATCCAGAGTGCTCATCATATATCAATTTTAGTCTTCTTTATTTTACGGACTTCTCTTTTTTTTGCTAACCTTCATTATTATATTAGTAAAATGCTTTTGTATTCAAGCCTGAAAGTGAGTTTTTTATACAGATTCCAGAGGATAAGAACTATAGCAGTTATTAAATTTTTTTTTTTTTTAAACAATATGTAGCAATTTTATTACAAAAGCTCGGGTGCAAGCATTCTTGGGATAACTAAGAAAAAAATTGGTACAGTTGTTTGAAAATTGTTAAAATTGTTAAAAACACAAATTTTGGTGATGGTTGATGAAGTGATATATTTCTTCGAATGTGCTACAGTATTGAGAAACTTCTACGAGGGTTTTGAAATATGCTACACTGTATACATAATTTGTCTTAGAAGATCACCCTGTGAAATTTTGAATTTTCTTTTCCCAATTATGAAACTTCAGTAATTGTCTTAAACTTTATTCAAATTTCTTGTTTTTCCTCTTCATGTTCCTTTTTGTTATATTTATTCATGAATTATCTTGACATTCATTCCAATGAGACACAGCTTTCTGTAGATTCTCAGCAACACTCGAGAATGAAAAAAAGGAGAGCACTGCACTGACCTTTGTCAACTGCATGAGCTGAAGCAGCCCCATACTCATGCTGCTTCTGGTTCTTCTCTACTTGCTGCCATGATTCGATGCTCAGCACATCGTTTTTCATGACGTTCGCCTCTGCATCCTTCGGCTGGCCTTCCATTGCTCTCTTCTCTTCTTCTTCTTCTTCTCAAAGAGAGAACAACATAGAATGATTAGCCGAGCTGCCTTATATAGTACTGTCAGCACAAGAGAGAAGGCAGAGCTGGTATGGTTTCGACTTTAAACTTTCGGAATTACAACACTGACCCTTTCTCAGCCATACAGTCTCCGCTTCGGCTTTTGTTTTTTTTTTTTTTTTTTCTGTTAATTTTTGAAGCCGAAAAATATTTTGTTTGGCAGGATGTCTGTATGTCCAAACAATTTGTGTCAAATGAAGTTTATCCCTTGATTAATTTGATTTTATTTATTTCTTCTATGCCAGTATTGTTCCAAAATTGTGATGGCTAGATGCCAGTCCAATCATGGAGGCAATTTTGAAGGACTATATGTGTTTATTGTTATGGCTTTGGGTCCAGTCAACAAGGTGATTGGGGCTAGGTGGTGATTGGTGTGGTAATGTGAGCCTCTGCTTTGAGCTTTGAGCGGTTTCCAGTCTTAATCCTGGCTGATGGGGGGTGCACATGGTGGGGAGCTATTGGTGTAGGTAAGCAGTATAAGATTTTTAAAGTTTGCAGCAAGACATTTTCTTTCCTTGTGGGATGTTGGAATAAAAGACCCGCAAGGCAGGTCGGGACTTTATTAGGTGCGCATAGTAGGTTAGACCCAATAAGGATAGATAAAAGACTTATGAGGATAAGATAATATAATCTTGATTTTAAATTTAAAATATAAATTTATCTGAATCTTTTTAGTTGTTGGTTGTGGATGAGAATTACACTTCTATCTCTTAATAACTATATATCTCTTAATAACTATATAATCCAATGAGAACTTGAATGTGAATCTTCTTCCACCCAGAAAGGAATCCTCATCTCTAATAACTCATTCTCACAAGGAGTTTCTATTGGGGTACTTGAGCTGTAGATTTAAGGGTGGTCGTTCTTAAAGCGTCTACCAACCATCTAGGACCGAGACAATGATAAGTAGCAAGATTGAGTTTATCACTACTACTGCTTCCGCAGAGGTAATCTTAATCCCTCACCTTCACCTTCTTGTTAAGTATATTCTAAATTTTACATTGATATCAGAGCTTGTGGAATTTATATTGTGGGTTGATTGAATAAAAATCTCTGAAGGATTTTGCCTTCCTATGTCATACTTCGGCGATCTCAGGGAGTTCACTTCCCTTGTACAAATCTAGAGAGTTAATCTCCCTTGAGCAAATCAAAGGGGTTCGCCTCCTTAGCCGAACTTAGGCGAGATCAGGGTGTTCATCTCCCTTAGCAAGATTAGCGCCCCTGGGGGTGCTACAGCCGGTGGCGCCACCAGAGGCACTGCCACGGCTGGCAGTACCCCTGGGGCGTTGTTGCCCCTGACACGACTGGCTGGTAGCGCCCCTGCCACGGCTGGCTGGCTGGTAGCGCCCCTGGGGGTGCGGCCGCCGTTGTCATGGCTGGCAGCGCCCACGGCGGCGATGTTGCCGCTATTGTGAATGGCAGCTCCCATAGCGGCGATGCTACTGCCTGGAGCACCCATGAACGACGATGCTACTGGGGACACATCCCTGCAGGTTATGGGTGTTGGATCCTGGAGGACTACTCTCTGAGCTAGGCCCGAGTTTGGAGCAGCCTTTATAATAATATTGTTAGTATACTTTATTTAAGTGGAATATAGTTGAGATTTGTTTTAAGCTCCTATACATATTTTGCGCAATATCTAAATTAAACTGATAGTAAATATTTGATATAAATGATGATTATATGATGATTTTTAGTTTGACGATCTTTCAATTTTGTATTATGTATGAATTGTTAGCTTTAAATTAGAACGTTCACTGCAAAATAATAATTATATATCTACGCTGATAATTTTATCCTCTTTTGTACATCATAGATGGCATCCAAGAATATCATTGCTAACTTGAACAATGAGAGAAACTGGACGGTGAGAATTATGACATATGACACCGCAATGTCTAGTATCTCCTCGATGAGCAAGATGCTTTGAAAACCCTGACACAGTCCATAGATGCGCCCCTAGAGGAGGGTAGCAGTCCACAACATCGACGCGATGCTGAAGCCTATGCAAAATGAGCCAAGAAAAATTGTTGTGTGTGCTTTGTTATGCTGAGCAGTGATCACACACGTGTGTTGCATGTTTTCATATCATATGTGTCGCATTTCTGTATTTTTATTTAAATAAAATTCTGCTATTAATGTATTTTCATGTTTAATAACGTGTAGGATAATTAAGGAAGAAAAAAGAGAGATAGACAGATTTATCTAATTAAATCTAAAAGTTCAAAAGAAAAGGGATCGACTCGAATCCAGAGGATCTAAATGCCATCTTATCTGAAGACCGGGTATATCAGATGAGATAATATTATTCAAATTCAAAAAAAATGGATAAGAAGAAGACCCTATCAGTTTCACTGAGGATAAGGAGATGATCGTCAAATCTAATGCTAAAATTCAAAAATCCAAAGGGATAAATGGATAGAGAGAAGATCAATGGATGAGATGAAGCAATTTTGATTCAGATTCAGACTAGATATATTTTAGTATTTGAATCATAACTTTCTCTACTGAAACTCAAATCTGATGATTCAAGATGATCCAGAAAGAAGACTTAAAGGGCTACAACTCTTACGTTAATCACTGTTTCTAATTCTATCATTTGATAAGTTATATTCAGCAATCAATACGCCAACACGCTGTAGATCAGAATTGAATATCTACATCAAATCAAGTTTGGAGATAAGGGGAGAATTCAAATTCAGAAATAACCAGCTCTCCCTATCTTTCGACTCGTTTCCTTATCAATTTCTATCCTATAAATACCCCACACATCAGAGGTAGAGGGAGGGGGAAGCAGAGAGTAGAATAGATTTTTGTATAGGTTTAACCTAGATTCTTCTTTCTCTTTTAATATAGTTTTTATTTTTTTTATGTAATTGAGGGGAGGAGAGTTTCATGGATGAATGAGAGCAAGCTTATACTGAGGGTGACACCGGTGTAAGTAAGTCTTTTCTTTCATTATTATTTGAATCAAATTAAGGTTTCTTTTTCTTCTTTACTCTTGTTTTTGTTTGCTTTCCTCTGATGTGTTTGCAATCCAAGTGAATCGATAGCCTCGAGACTGCTTCGCCATTGCAAGTGGCCTTGGTGGCCTATGGTGATGAACAACCATTCCTTTACTAGTTTAGCTTACTCTTTTATTCGTAATATAGATCGGGAACGAAGAAGATCCTACACGCCATGCTTGATCGCCTTCAAAGATTAGGTAAGTCGTAGCGACGGATCTAAGGTATATGAGCATGAAAGAGGTAAGTAAGAATTTTTAGTTTTCTTTTAATTCTTAATTTAGAATTCAATTCCAAAATTAACATTCTCCTCTTTATTTAGTTTTCCTTTTCTTTTGTAAATAAAACAACAAAAACATCATCATCATCATCTTTTCTTTTACCATCTTCTTCACATCTTCTAACTTAAGTTTTTTATTTTCTTTTTCTAAAATTGAGAAGAACTTCTTAACATATTTTTGTAAACTCAAAAAGAAACAAACTTATTTAAAAGTTTTCATCGCTAGTCCCTCCTTGTGGATCACGACCCGCATAGCCACTTACTATCGCGGTAGTATTGAGTATCATGCATGTTTCAATCTTAATTTCTAAACTAACATTCTCTGTGTGCAGGTTAAAACTCAATCAAAATTTTAGCACCGTTACCAGGGAGGGACGGTAAGTTTTCATTTCTTTTTTTGATTTACTTAAAAAATTTAACCTTTTCTTCTTTATTTTTGCATGCCAGGCTGAATTCAGGATTCGAAGAGCTGCAATTGACATATTACTACTCTGTGTCTCTGCCCAATAAGGCAGAGCATCAGAGCCACAATTGTGCCGTGCAAACGTGGCAAAAGCCATGTTTCCACGGCATTTGTGGTGGACTACTAACTGACCTTTTTGCGAGTGATCTTTTTCAGATGCTTTCACACTATAAAATATAGCTTCTGCATGTGTTAAGATTTTTTTATTAATTTATTTTGCACACTGTATTTAATTCAACAGTAAAGTGATTATTTGTAAATGTTAAAAATGGTTTAGACTTGCATTTAGGTACGTGTTTAATTTATTTATCTTTTACATTACCGTTGAAAGTGCTGGAGCAAAGGCATGTTTGCATAGCATTTAGTATAATGTTCATTCTTATATGAAATATTTCTTGAGTGTTACTTTTTCTATATACTTGTACACTGCATTAAACTGAACTAAGGGTTTGTCCTATAATCAAAATAAGGTGGGGAAGTCATTACCCTCCCTTAGCCCACAAACAATCTTCTCACTCTCTAACCCAAGCCTAAATAAAACTGAGTAGACGTTAGCCCTAGGGACATCTCGGACTCAATAGGAGACTGATCTAAGGGGAAAGTTGTTAGAAGTTGACTTTTGTCAAAACGGTGTCTAAGGTTAGGGATTGAGGGGCGAAACTCCGAAGATTGGTAGTTTGGCATAATTAGGTCCGTTGCTTAGGCACAGATACCTCCCACTGATCTTACCCCTACTTGACCGATTAATTTATGGTCAGATTCTGTAATATACTTCCGTGGATAGTCTAACCAGTTAGGAATCGTTTAGGTCTAAGGTTTACCCGAACTTAGGCTAGATTTTTTTTCTTTTTATTTGTTTATTTGTTTGCCTGTTTTTGTTTTTTTTGTTTTTGACATCTTGGTGATATGGATTATAATTACAATTATTCATATGCAAATAGTGATCCATATTTCACCCCGACCTCTTTTGACTCAGATATTATCAACCCGGCATATCATAACTTTAACCAACTAAGTATTCCAGATTGGTCTTATCTGAATAAATATATGCCCAGTGTCAGTACTATGAACAAGACTTGAACAATCATCACCACTTTTCACAGAGTTGGTGGGGATACAACTCCCTTGAGTCATACAGTAACCACCTTACTAACATCCAGCTTCATATACTCGTTCTCCCGATTAACCATTAGAAGAATCAATTGACTGGAAAAAAGGATGGAAGCCTTAGAAGAGCTTGAGTGACGAATTCAAATTCTAGAAGACTCAAAATTCCGTCAAAATTTTCAAATAAAAAATCCTTACTCTTTTTGTCAAGAAGAACATACCGACTTAGAAAGGAGTACGGAATCCATGATTCAATTCCAAAGTAGTCCCTTAAATATAATAAAAGTAAGACTTAGTCGATTGGAAAACATGCGTAGGAATAAGAAAACACTCCCTACCCAATTTTTGACTATTCCCGACACTTCTAAATATATTGATGAAAACAAAGAATCATGCAATCTTGAAGACTTTGACCAAGATTCAATTTCATCACACAAACTTGAACTTGACCAATTCCAAACCTTAGACAAATTGGCAAATTTTTCATTCAATGAGATTGAACTTGAATGTGAATGTGACCCCGATCTCCAACCTTGTGATTCAGTTCCCATCCTCGAATCCATGTTGACTCCGGTATCCTTCCCAATTTGGATCAATTTTCTGAGCCAACATTTATTCCCGTACCCATAGAGCTAGAAATTGAATAACCAATTTTGGATAGTCACATTCCATTGATGGAAAAAGAATGTGAATTTCAATTATTGGATTTGGACTCAACTCTTGAGTCAAAACTGATTCTCAAACCCAAAGTTGATTTTCCC
This sequence comes from Agave tequilana, assembly GCA_038442645.1. NCBI lineage: Eukaryota > Viridiplantae > Streptophyta > Magnoliopsida > Asparagales > Asparagaceae > Agave > Agave tequilana. The sequence continues at coordinate 168,474 of JAVJIF010009901.1, forward strand.
GAGTTAGTATTGGTTCCCAAACTTATCATTCTTGAGCCCAAGTCAACCATTCTACCAAGTCACATTCTTTTGTTGGACATAGGTATAGATCATGATGACTCCGTGATGATTTTTCAAGACTGGTCATGTAAAGGGAATAAGTTTCATGATAGGATCTTTCATGATCCCTATTCATATTGGGGATCATAATTATATAAATAGAAAAGAGGTCAATAAAGGTGGGTTCCGTGAATCACCACGTTATCTTGATTGGGTAGCAATACTTGACCCAATCCGACCACCACCGGAACCACCACCTGAAGGTAATATTTTTCTCTCCTTTCTTCTTTTTCATGCATCTATGCATTCATACATTGAGGACAATGCATGAGATAGGTGTAGGAGAGGGTTCTAACATAACATAGATTTTTTTTAAAATAAAATAAATTAACAATTTTCTTTCTTTAAAAAACACTTTTAAAAAGAGAGCAATAGTTTGACATATTTTTTGTAAGAAATTAAGTTAATTTTAAGGAATAGGAGAATCATAATTAGGATTTCTTATACTTGGTCAAAATAATATTATTTGTTTGATTTCTAGGATTAGGAAGAAAATTTAAAAAAGTAATTTAGTCTTGATTTTTATCTTGATGAAATATGCATGCTTTATATACTTACACACTTAGGGTTCAAAAACAAAAAAAAAGAAAAAATATATATACTTATCCTCTGATTTAGTTGAATATTTGTGCCTCATAAAGCATAAGTATTCACGCCTAAAAGTGATCCATGTAATAAAATCCTTAGCTTTGTGGCCTTGTTTGCTCGAGTCCTTAAGTCCTTGGGGTGTTTTCTCACCTGGTGCCCTAAGACCGTCCAGTTTGAGAGTCACCGATTAAAGGCCTGTTACATTGGCAGATTAGAAAGCCTAAAAAAAAAACTAAGGAATAATACCACCAAAAATAAAAAATAAAAAAATAAAACAGGGCATAAGATTTAGAGTAAAAGAATCCTTAGTCAAAATTTCACGGTCAAGAAGGTGCATATGACTTAGGGTAAAGTAATAGATTAGATGAGAAATATAATTTGACTCCTTACTTTGATTGATAACAACTTTTTGAATAGAGACTAAGTTTAGGAATGAAAAATTCGATTTTCCTATAACTTATAGATTAGTTGACTCTTACAAATATACTTCAAATATTTTTCTCTTTCAAAATGCTTTTCAAAAATACTAACTCTTTGTTTCTCTTTCTTTATGAATTTTGTGGGTGCAACCCAAAAAAAATCCTCACGAGACAAAACTCGTCCTCTAGGGGTAACCTAGAGGTTTAACGGCTTGTTGCACATGCTCAGCTCAAACGCGTGACCTGCGAAAGTGGTCTAATAAATTATTGGGTTTAGTTTTGATGTTTTGCTCGAGGACGAGCAAATATAAGTGTGGGGGTGTGATCACACACGTGCGTTGCATGTTTTCATATCATATGTGTCATATTTCTACATTTTTATTTAATAAAACTCTACTATTAATGTATTTTTATGTTTAATAGCGTGTAGGGTAATTAAGGAAGAAAAAAGAGAGATATACAAATTTATCCAATTAAATCTAAAAGTTAAAAAGAAAGAGGATCGATGCAAATCCAGAGGTTCTAAATGCCATCTTATTTGAAGACCAAGTATATCAGATGAGATAATATCATTCAAATTCAAAGGAAAAATGAATTAGAAGAAAACCCTATCAGTTTTATTGAGGATAAAGAGATAAATTATCAAATCCAAAGCTAAAATTCAAAATCCAATGGGATAAATGGATAGAGAAAAGATCAATTGATGAGATAAAGCAATTTTGACTCAGATTCAGACTAGATATATTTTAGTATTTGAATCATAACTTTCTCCACGTAAATTCAAATCTGATGATTCAAAATGATGCAGAAAGAAGACTTAAAAGGCTACAACTCTTATGTTTATCACTATTTTTAATTCTATCATTTGATAAGTTATATTCAGCAATCAACACACTAATAAGTTACAGATCAGAATTGAATATCCACATCAAATCAAATTTAGAGATAAGGGGAGGATTCAAATTCAGAAATAGCCAGCTCTTCCTATCTTTTGACTCATTTTTTTATCCATTTCTATCCTATAAATACCCCACACATCAGAGGCAAAGGGAGGGAAAGCAGAGAGTAGAATAGATTTTTGTATAGGTTTAACCTAGATTCTTCTTTCTCTTTTAATGTAATTTTTTTTATGTAACTCAGAGGAGAGGACAGTTCATGTAGGAATGAAAGTAGGATTGTACTGAGGGTGACACCGGTGTAAGTAAGTCTTTTCTTTCATTGTTAATTGAATCAATTAAGGTTTCTTTTTTTTCTTTACTCTTGTTTTTGTTTGCTTTCCTCTGATGTATTTGCAATCCAAGTGAATCTGATAGCCTCGAGACTGCTTCGCCATTGCAAGTGCCCTTAATGGACTATAGTGATGAACAATCATTCCTTTATTAGTTTAGCTTGCTCTTTTATTCGTAATGTAGATCGGGAACAGAGAAGATCCTACATACCACGCTTGATCGCCTTCAAATGCTAGGTAAGTTGTAGCCCCAGATCCAAGGTATATGAGCACGAAAGAGGTAAGTAAAAATTTTTAGTTTTCTTTTATTCTTAATTTAGAATTCTACTCCAAAATCAACATTCTCCTCTTTATTTAGGTTTTCCTTTTCTTTTGTAAATAAAACAACAACAACAACATCATCATCATCTTTTCTTTTGCCATCTTCTTCACATCTTCTAACTTAAACTTTTTGTTTTTTTTAAAAACTGAGAAGAAATTTTTAACATATTTTTGTAAACTCAAAAAGAAATGAACTTACTTAAAAGCTTCCTTCGCTGGTCCTTCCTTGTGGATCACGACCCGCATATCCTCTTGCTATCGCGGTAATATTAAGTACCTTGCATGTTTTAATCTTAATTTTTAAACTATAATTTTCTGTGTGCAGGTTAAAGCTCAGTCAAGCAGCATGCACAATGATTTGATCGGTACGATCGAGGACTAAAAGACTGCTCGTGAAATGTAGAGTGCTCTGAAACTCAAGTTCGGTGAAGCCTCTGCTATGAGATTACATACGTTGACTCTCAAGTTTGACTCTAATAAGATGTGCCCAAATGGGAATATGAAATAGTATCTTAGGCAGATGTCATTCATGATTCGCGAACTCAAAGCAGCTGGAAACAACTTGAGTGATAAACAACAAGTCCAAGCTGGCGTCTATTCTCTGCTTGACACCTGGAAGCAAATGAGACTTAACATGATGCACAATGAGAATATTAAGATATTTGATGATCTTTCGCGTCATTTGGAGCTTGAAACTGAGCACTTAAAAGTGATTGAGGCTAATGACTCATCTAATACTGCTCAGTCTAGTTCGTGCTAGCCATCTGGGCTGAAGTGCAAGAGCAACCAAGGTGGAAAGAATAAGAATTCTGGACTTACTCCTAAGAAGGGTAATGCTACCAAGCGCAAGAGGCAAACATAGTGGCAAGAAGGGCCAAACTAGCACAATGTGCTTTATCTGTGGCAAGGAAAGACACTTCACTAGTGATAGCACTTAGCCAAAGAAGGTACTCCGTAAGTTGAGTTCTTACTTTATTTTTGTTACTAGCCATGATATGGTAGTTTATCCATCCTCTAATTGTATTATTGATTCAGAAGCAACCAAACATATAGCGAGGGATCGAGTTGGGTTCATGGATGTACTGGGTATGAGTACCTACAAGCTAAACTTGTGCGGAGGACGCGCACTGTTAATCAATGATGTTCTTTATGCTCTTGATGTTCGACGAAACTTGTTATCAGTTACTACTTTGCTTAGGCTAGGATTTCGTTTGTCTTTAGAAATAATAGTGTACGAATATTCTCTGGAACCACTTTTATGGTAGTGGCTTTATCAGTAATGGATTATTTGTTTTGGATAGTTGTTATTCAAATAATAATTCTTGTTTCTTTTTGACTACTGCGGATAATTCTGTATTTGGTATGCTAGACTTGGCCATATTGATCAAGAAAGAACAGACATGTTAGCTCGAGAAGGCCTATTAAGTCAGCTCGCTAAACTTAGTTTGCCTACTTGTAAACATTATTTATCAGGCAAGTCGACTAAGAAGCCATTTGGTAAAGCCATTAGGGCATCTTCACCGCTTGAATTAATTCATTCTGATATTTGCGGGTTAATAAGTGTGAGGTCACGACCTGGTGCCACCTATTTTATTACATTTTTAGATGATTATACTGGCTATGACCATATTTTTCTGATCTCCTATAAGTCAAAAGCATTAGATAACTTTAGACGTTACTTGAGTTTGGTTGAGAATCAGAAGAATAGAACAGTGAAAGCTCTTTGTACTGACCGAGGAGGTGAGTATTTGTTTGAGATGTTTAAGCAATTCTGTAATGAAAAAGGGATTAAAAGACACTTGATGATTCCTTACATTCCGCAACAAAATGGTTAGCAGAGGGACAAAATTGTACTCTCTTAGACATGTAGGTCGATGATGACGCATGCCAACCTCCCAATATCCTTCTGGGAGATGTTTTAACAGTGGTCTACATCCTTAACCGTGTGCCCTCCATGTTGGTTTCAACAACGCCATATGAGATTTGGACGGGCAGAATGTCTGACTTAAGCTACTTGCGCCCATTGGGGGAAACCGGCTATGTACACAACAACTCCCATAGATATGGAAACTTGACCCTAGAGAAAATAAGTGCATATTCATTAGATACTCTGATGAATGCAAAGGATATGTGATACTTGGTGAACAACCAGGTGGAACAATTGCTGAAATTGAATCACAAGATGTGATTTTCCTCGAAGGAGAATTTCCAAGAAAAGGGATATCGATAACATTGATAGATTTTTTTGAAGTAGACGAATCACAGGAAGGCGCTCCTAATCCTACTCAGGAAGATGAAAGCAACTTACTACCTAATGAGAGTATACCTTCGAGTGGGAGTGTATCATTAGGAACTAATTTCGAAGCTACATTTTTGCATAGAAGCTAACATGGAAACATCCCTCGTTGACGCTTTGAGATTGAGGGGGAAGCTTTCATATGTGCTTAACTAGAGGAAGATGAGCCTAAAAACTATCAAGAGTCCATGAAATTTCCAACCTCTAAGGAATGAAAACTTGCTATGCAACATGAGATGGAATCCATGAGTCAAGTCTGGGACTTGGTAGATCTTTCACATGGGCTAGCACTATCGTAAACAAAATGGTTCTGAATGTCAAACGCAATGCAGATGATTCCATCAAAAAGTACAAAGCTCGACTTGTGGAGAAAGGCTACACCCAAAGAGAGGGTATTGATACGAGGAAACCTTCTCATTGGTAGTGAGGTTTGGCTCTATTCGCCTAATTCTAGCTCTTGTCGCTCATTTGGATTTAGAACTTTACCAAATGAACCTTAAGATTACATTTCTCAATGGAGAACTAGATGAGGAGATATATATGGATCAATCTGTTGGCTTCATAGCGAACGGGGAAGAGCGCAAAATTTGCAAGCTCTAACGTCCATATATGGCTTGAAGCAATCATTCAGATAATGGTACTTCAAATTCCATCGACCTGTTACTTCTAACGGGTTCACGATGATTGAGAAAGACCATTGCGTGTATGTTAAATAGTTCAAGGGTAATTTTCTAATTCTCTCTTTGTAGATGACATACTTTTAGGTGGAAATGACAAGGAGATGATTGTCGCAACGCAAGGCTGGCTGTCCTCAAAGTTTGAGATGAAGGACATGGGTGAGCAAGTTATTTGCTCGGAGTTAAAATCCTGAGAGATCGTTCTAGGAGACTTCTCGGTTTGTCTCAAGAGACATACATTAAGAAGGTACTCGAATTATTTCAGATGCAAACTTGCAAGTCTGTTGACACTCCTTTTGAAAAGGGTAGTACCTTGAGTCTTAGCACGTGTCCTCAGATTTCAGAGAAAAAAGAGAAGATGACCCATGTTCTCTATTCAAATGCTATTGGAAGCCTGATGCATGCTTGATGTGTACTCGGCCAGACATTTACCATGCAGTTGGTCTTGTTAGTCGGTTCCAATCAAATCTTGGCTTTACTCATTGAAAAGTAGTGAAATGATATTTAAGTACCTCAAAGGAACAACAAACTACATACTATGCTACCAAGCATCAGACCTGCGCTTGGTTACAGCGATGTAAACTGGGGTGATGACCCTGATGAGCGCAAGTCTACTTCAGGTTATACTTTCCTGCTGAATGACGGGACCATTACATGATGTAGCAAGAAGCAAATCTGTGTTGCATTGTCCACTATGGAGGTGGAATACATTATTGGTTCCACAGCAGTGCAGTAGGTTATTTGATTGAGGAGATTCTTTGAGAGTTTGACATTATCTCACGTGTTGAGAAGCCTGTCACTATATATTGTAACAGTTTAGCTGCTATTGCCTACTCTAAGGATATAAAGTATCATGAAAAAACCAAACATGTAGACATAAGATATCATTTTATCTGCCATATGATTGTGCGAGAGGAGGTGATCTTGAGACATATTTCTACTAGTTGCATGGTTGCTGACCCTTTGACTAAGCCGATAGCTCGTCATGTTTATCTGATGCATTTCAAGAATTTAAGACTTCGTAGACTGTGATTTGTTTGTTTTTAGTTGATCATTTGGTTCAAACATTTGTTTCATAGATATTATTATTGAATAAAATATTTTTGACTATGTGCACATACATTAGCTATGAAAAGGATTTCATAGCATGACTATAGACAAAGATCGATTCACTCACATGAGTGATCATCTTTGGCGCTTGGAAAGCGAGCACAGATGAGACTATTGAGTTTATGGCGCAAATGTGGCGAGCTGAACAGTGGCGTACACAGGATTTCTACTCAATGGGGCCAGAAAACAATCCACAAGCCTAGAATTTTCATAGAATTTTCAAAGCATAACATAGAAAAATCAATCCCGTATACTTGTTATTAACTCAATCAATACAAATAAGATTTTTTTTTTCAAGAATTACAATTGAAATGTCATACTCATAAATTAACCAAGAACATGAATATTAACTAATAAATTAACCTCAATTAATCAAGAATTGATCAAGTATTCCTATAAAAAGCATGTTAAAGAATATGTCAAACTTTTAAATTGAAATTAAATCATAAAATCTATATATTAGAGGTCAAAAAAGAAGAAGAAAAATATTGAATCCACATGAATGGAAAAAGAAAAAAGAAATAATTTCTCAAACAATAATGGAAAAAGTACTTATCCAATCGCGCGAGGAGATATACACAGCTCCCGATAGCATCACTGCCCACCGGCGATCGAACCTGAATAAATCGATTATCGAATACAGAGAAATTTGGGTTTCAGTGAGAGAGAGATCGAGATCGTAATTCATGAGACATAATTAAAGGAAGGGGACTTGATGGGTCTTCGAGAAGGTGTAAATTGAGAAGATTGAGGTTGAAATTCTAGACATTTGAGGAGATTGGAGCTTTCTAACATGTGGGTTTCTCTTTAGGGTCATCATCATGCCGAAATCCCCCAAAAATTGTGATATAGTCTCCAGCGATCATCTCCGGTGACCGGGGGAGCCCCTTTATAGCGACGTCCTGATGTCGAGATGATTCCATTGAAGACGAAGGAGATACAGTAATTGAGGAAGGGATGAGGGAGTATCAGATGTACCAACAGTTATTACTGTTAAGGAAATGGGTGGGTCGGGTTGCGGGTCCAGTAGATGCAGATCCATTGGAATCAAACCCGATTCCAACGGCTGTATCCTTTTCCCCTCTCTCAAGTGATGGGTGCTTTTAAGCTGAGTGTGTGTCATTTTCCTTTCTTAAGCTTGATTTTCTGACAACATTCTCTGTATGAATTTGAGCTTCACTGAGTGAGAATAAAATCAATTCTTCACTCCAATCCTTTGCTCTTCGTTCAATTTTTCTTGTTCTTAATCTAAATTGCAAGTGAGATGGCTCCAAAGAACCGCCAACGTCGTAATCTGACGATTATAGAGGTGGCAAACGTATCAATTTTCCCTCTTCTAAATCAAATCTGACTACATCTTGTTAATTTAACAAAATTTCAGTGGGGGCGACCGCCCTACTTACCGCACCTGCGTCCGCCAATGGAGCTGAACCAACCTTGATAAAATGTCGTCTTGATTGAAGCCACGATATAGTCTTCTAAAGACTACCACATGGATAATTGGGTCCCACAATCCATTGTTGGCCCAGAGGCCGTCCACTCTAGTTTTGATGATGATTAACTCATGTAGTTATGTTTACTAATAATCTTATGCTGTTTAGTTTCAGATTCTTAACCAAGATATTAGTAGGTGATTAGCTTCAACAAAAGTGTTTTGGAGCTTCTCACATGGTGATTCAAGAGCCCGAGCATCAAGCTCATATATAGCACTCGTTGGAGTCAAGCTCGGTGGATTACGGTTTGGATCGAGTCGGCTTGAAGATGGAGTTCGTCAAGAAGACCTCGGTACATAGTTTAATTTTATTTTTAGATCCATTTGTAAAGACTAGATAGTGTGATATGCTCAAGTTCACAACACACACACTTGTTTAAGTTTTCATGTTTTTGTTTTCGGTTTTTGATTTAATCGATCTTGGTTTTCATGAATAGATAGTATCAATACTAGTTTACATTGTTTAAATGTATATTAGACATGTTCTATATACATGAATGTTTCAACTTCTTAAACAAACTTATTTTGATATGCCTGTTCATGTGTTTGGAGTTTTGTGTTTTAACAAAACGTATTTTTGTAATTAAAGTCAAAAATGTTGATATATATCTATTTCTTGTATATTGGATTATATCCATATACAACATGCTTCAAAGTGTTTAAGTATCATGTTTTTGTATTTGGATGAGTTTTGGACAAAACGTATTTTCAATTCAAAAATCCAAGTTTTGGAAAATACGGATTTTGGTTTTCAGCAAAATTTCTAAGTCACAAAAATGGTTCAAAAGTTTGAAATATGTGTTGAAATTTTTCACACGTGTTTTATTTTCAAAGTATTATACTGAACTTATTTTTGTGAATTTTTAGAGATTTAATGGGATTTTTTAGAATATTAAAAACCCAAGTTTTCTGTCCCTTAATGCTGCCTGCCAGGTTCTGGCGGTCGACCGGTCGGTCGACCGGACCGGTCGACCGACGTGCACAGAACATGCACGCCAGGACTACTGGAGGGCCGATCGACCGACCCCGGTCGACCGCAGAGAGCTTCTGCTCTCTGGAAAGCCCCGGTCGACCGGCAGAGAGCTCTGCTCTCTGTTCCAGGGTACGGTCGACCGGGCCGGTCGATCGAGGCTCCAATGGACGAATTTTTGACCGTTGGCAGTCGACCGGGCCGGTCGACCGTCAACCGCCAGGGCTGAAAAATAGCCCTAACGGCTAGTTTTTCCATGGGGCTATTTATGCCCCATTGAGAGGTGTTTTTCTCTAAGTTTTGAAGAGCCAAAAATTTCCTAATTTCTAGTGATTTTATTTCAAGTTTCAAAAGAGTTTTTAGTGCTTAAAGATTTGATCTTTAACTTGTTTTTAAAAAGAGTTGAAAAATCTTTTTGAAAAGAAAATTCTTTGGGAATTGGTTTGATCTTCATTGTCTATTCTATCTAGATTTTCTCTAGAGTTTTTCTTTGAGTTTTTGATTTTCAAACTCTTTGTTTTTTCACACTTGAGCTATATCTCCTATCCTATCTATAGGATCTTTTATTTGTGGGAAAAGTTGTTTGTGGTTGAGATAGACCACCTTGTTGTAACCCTCCTACTTTGTGATTCCCTCTTGGGTAGAGGTTGATTTGGAGTGGTGGTTGGCTCCCTCTAGTGAGAGGTTGAGATTGTGTATTGCTCCCTCTAGTGAGAGGTGGAGTTGGTGTTGGAATCCCTCAAGTGTGAGGTGGATTGTGGTTGTCTGGCTAAGGGCCTACCCCTCTTGTGTGAGTTGGTGTTTGTGTTGCCTCTGTGAGAGGTTGTATTGGTTGGAGAGAGGAGTTGTGAACTCCCAGTTGTATTGCCCCAAATCCTCGGTGGAGGTTCCCTGTGTGGGAGTCCTATGTGGACAAATTAGTGGATTGGAAATCCTTCTCGATGAAGGCGGGGACGTAGAGCTGGGTGCTCGAACCTCGAAACAAATCTCGTTGTTTGCGTTTGATCCATTGACTCTAACTCTCTCTACTTTGTGCATTGCTTTACTTTGCCATATCATATACATGTTTGTGTGTCTGTGTGCCTCACTTGTGCTTAACCACGAGAGCTTCATATAGCGTCTCAACTCTTATTCAGAGGAATCAAGAGGAGTTAGTTCAGAGCCCTTCACCGGGAATTCAGCTGCACTCGTTGGTTGCATTAAGTGTAGTTGCAATTTAGTTTTAATTTTTCGCATTTAGTTCATTAGATTAGCCGTATACCTATTCACCCCCTCTAGGTGTACCTTCAATTGGTATCAGAGCCTACGCTCCTGATATTTGGTTTAACCACCTAGGAGTGTGATCTTAGTTAGCTAATCTATCATTTGCATTTACACATTTATATTGTTTACACACACTCATGGATTGCTTGTCACCTCCCATGTTTGATGTCTCCAACATTGACATGTGGAAATTTAGGATATCCATGTACTTGAAATCCCTAGGCTTGTATGTTTTTTGTTGCCGCTACCAAGAAATCCTATCTTGGTGATAGCAAGCATATAGAGGCCAATGCACAAGCCCTTTAGGCACTTAGAAGCACGCTTAATAAAGAATATTTGTGCTTAATTTCTAACTGTGATTCCGCCTTTACAGTGTGAAACACGTTGACCACCTTCAAGCTTCAATTGCCAATCCAAGCGGAGAATGAATCTAGTGGAGAATCCGAGCAACAATGCTACATGGTCCAAGGGAATGACTCCCTTAAGGTATACTCGGAAACTCAATTAGATAGTGATGATACTAGTTCTTCATGTGATGATTATGTGGATCCAAATGCTTTGAATGAAGAACTTTCAATTGTTTGTGAAAAACTATTAGAAAAATACAATCTTTTGAAAAAGAAGACTTTTGCTTTGAATAAAGAAAATGAAAATTTATCTTCTAAACTTGATTTAGTTTTGTAAGAGAAGGAAGAGATGTCTAGTGAACGTGACTCACTTAAATCTCAACTAGACCTTGTCCTAAAGGAAAATGAGATTTTGAAAAATAGAAATGATTGTAATGATGTTTTGAAAAAAATAAAGTTGTATCTTCAAAACTTGATTTTGTTGTAAAAGAGAATGATTCTTTGAAAATAAAAATTACTTCAATCAAAGGATTTAGAAGTTTGTTTAAAGAAAAATGAATCTTTGAAAATTGATATAGATTCACATGTTTGCCATGCTAGTGTAGCTTTACCATCTAACTCATTTATTGCATGCACCTCTTCTTTCACAATTGAAAATGATATTTGTATGCTTAAGAAGAGTGTGGATTTTTTGGGCTCCACTATGAGCCAATGTGCTTTGAACCATACACGTTTGAAATTTTTGTTTCAAAAGAAATAAGTTTTTTCTATGCATGCATACCATACACGGCATACACATGCTCCTCACACTCACTCTCATCACACATTGTATGCTCATGTGTACACTTGTACACATTGTGGACGTAAGGGCCACCTTGCTAAGTATTGCTATAATCGTTCACATGATTCAAATTTAGCAACTAAGATTGTTTGGGTTAGGAAAGGTGCTAACCCCCATGGACCCAAAAGAGTATAGGTATCAAAGACCACCCCTATTATTTTTGATGTAGGTGTGGGCTCTCGCATGACGTGAGAGTGATGGTGCCTTGAAGTGGATATGTTCCGAGCTTAAAGAGGTCTATTTGGATTCATCACTTTCAAGGGGAGTTTGGTGGGAGGACCACCTTGGTTTGGAGAACTAGAGAGGTGCCTTCATCGGTTTTGGTATCGATCTCTAACTCCCATTTATATTTACAAGCTTTTGTACATTATTGAAGTTTTAGCATGTTTTAATCAGTATGTTAAATGTCATGATTATTAGATCATTGACATGCATGTATAGCATTTGAGATCACCCATGTTTATATGGACCCATATGTTGTGTTCTCACCATTGTTTAGTTATTATGTATATCATAGTTCTAATGCATGTGCATTTACATTTTACATCGTATTTATATTTATCATGTTGGTTTATGTCTCTTTTTATGCTTCATGATTTGATTACATATTTGGATGTTAGTTTTCATTAAAACGTGGATATATACTTGTACATCTAGTGAGCCACAAATAGACTTTTATATGTTTGTGCTTAAATGCTCATTTGTGCTTGTTAAATATACTAGTATAGCCTAGTTTCGATGATTCATACATTTGACTTGTATTCCCATTTTGTACATGTTTTTCATGTTTGTGTTTTAACTTCATGTATATGTCCATCTTGTCTAAACTGTTAGTTATACATATACATTCCTTGAGCCACTTGCCTTCATGCATATACTTTTGTGGACTCGCTATGTTTGGATATGTATGTATACTTTAGTTTGTACAAGACATACATATACCTTGAAGATTAAATCGTTTTGATGATGTTCATGTTTTAAGGAATTTTGAGCTTAATTGACTATTTTCATTATAATGTGTTTCACATAACTTGTACACTCACTTCATTTAAATGTTTTCTCATGATTTTGTTTTCATGAGTACAATTTGTGCTTTATAGACCATTGAGTGTTTAATGATCATGTGATTTACATGTTTTTCATGAAATATATTTTTGTTTTATTCCTTACTTGAAGGATTTCGTACTAGTTTACAAATTTTTCATATAACTAGTTCGTATTCTTCATTTGGTAGAATTTTCAAACATACTATATTTTTAAACCTATTTTTGAAAACCCCTACCCATTTAAGGGCGGTTGGTTAGGCGACCATGCCTTGTATGCTTATTATTGAAAATCTTTTTAAACTTGTGCATGAAATTGGTGGTAGGTAATATGAGTTATACACTTGATCATATTATGTTTTCAATTAGTATCAATATTGACATTTTTTTTCGTATACTCATATAGATGTTTTTGATATATGTATGCTTACACTTCATATAGTATCAATTTCGATTGGTATCTAACTTTTCATACATATATATGTTTTATTTGTGCTAAAAGATATATATGAAAGCACAAATTTTGGGTATGCTAAGCTTGATTTTTTTTTTTATGACTATTTTATCTCAATTGATTATGTTTCAATTGGTGTCCTAATACAAGCTTATGCATCATTTTATTTGGTATTTCATAAAGGGGGAGAAAATTCGTATTTTATCTTTCAATTGGTATTTTGTTTACCTTTGATTTCCACTCTCATACTTTAAGATGAAAAATAATTGAAAAATGAATATTGATTTTAATTTGGTATCATATGTTCAAAATGAAAAATACTTTCAATTGGTATCAAGATGTTTATTTGTTTACCTTCAATTTGGTATCATAAATGATTTTATTTCATATGGTATCTATATCTTGTGATATCTTAATTTAAGAAAAATTCAAAATTTGTAATGTTTATTTACAATTGATATCTTAAAATTTGATTTACTAAGATATCTCAAAATTTGTTTTTAATAAGAAAATTAAAAATGTTTTGATTTATATTGCCTATATGTAAGGAGAGCTTAACATCTCTTCTACATATAAATTCATGTTGAATGTATTTTATATTGAGGAGCTTGACAACTCTTCTTTATGCGGTACACGTGTGTAGGGGTAGCTTCACATCTCCTCTTATGCATTGCATATTATGTGTTATGTGAATTAGGTCTTGTCATCCCTTCTTCATGTAATGCATGTATGTAGGGAAGCTAACTTAGTATCTTCCTCTTCATAAATGTATATCGCATATAACTCTTTATTGAATGATTTGAGTTCACCTCTTTGTGGGGGAGAACATTATTTTTGTGTTTACTTTTGTTGGCCCAAAGGCCATTAGCCCTATATCTTGATGGATATTTTGATGATAACAAACCATATCTAGTTATGTATTTAACAATTTTTGTTTAAAAGCATTTCAGGTTAAAACAGGTTGATTTGACGGCTCCACAATCAAGACTCACAAGTTTGGAGTTCGCCAAAGATTTGTATTCCCAAGCCAAGCACAATAGAAAGCTTCGGGAACAAGACGATGAAGTAAAGACCAAGTCAAGATCAAGACTATGAAGAATACCAAGATTTGTATTTGTATTTTTCATTTTAGATATTTTGTCAAAACCTAGATGTTAGAAGTAGAGTTATGGGATTACCACCTACACACACATTTTAATTTGGTTCATGACTTCAAAAGGGATTTTTAATTTCTATTTTCAATTTAGAGTTAACATGTTTAGATTAAGTTTTTGGAAAAATAGTTTAAGTTTTTGGAAAAACATTTATTTGGAAAACCAAGTTTTATCAAAGAAGATTTTATAAAAATGATTCAAACTTGTTAGAGTAGTGACATAGGCTCACACTCTAAGTTTTACAAGATACAAAACTTCAATCCAAGACCAATTCCAAAAACCCCAATTTCTGGTTTCTGGAAGTTCTGTAATTTCAAAAATGACAGAAACCGGTCGACCGTCCCGGTCGACCGGCGCGCACAATTTTGTGCATGTCGTGTCAGTCGACCGCCTCGGTCGACCGAGCACTGTGCAGTGCTCTCGGGTAGATTGGGTCGACCGGGCGGTCGACCGTAGATCCCCAACGGTCTGATTTTTGACCGTTGGCGGTCGACCGTCCCGGTCGACCGGCTGCTGTCAGATTTTCTGACAGACTCCAACAGCTCTATTTTCTGACAGATTTTCTTTTGGGATTTGATCCCAACGGATCTCTGAAGCTGTTTTTGACCCCTATAAATAGGAGGTCACTTCAACATGATAAGACAAGAATTAAGATCATTTTTACAAGAGATTTTCAAAAGATTTACAAGTTTTCAAAAGGCTTTCATTTAGAAAAGATTTTCTCTTCAAAAGCCCTAAATTTCTAGACACCCATTTGAAGTCTTTACCTCTACTTCTCTCTAGCTTTTGCACTACACAATCCCATAATTCTTCATCTACATATTGGTTCTAGGATTGTGCAAGTGAGCGAATTTTTGATCAAGTGTGATCCTTTTCTTCTTGAGTGAAGTTGTAGAGGCATCGGCCTCAAGGCGAGCTAGTGTGCTCCGGGTGGTATTGCGGCATCACGAGAGATAGGACAAGTGTGTCCTTGTATTGTTGGTCCAGTGGGATCTTCAATAGTAGAAATCCTTCAAGTGTGAAGGCGGGGACGTAGAGCGTGGCTCGAACCTCGGAAACATATCTGCGTGTTTGCGTTTGCTCAAATCTCTCTAAACTCAACTCCTTTATTTTCTTGCACTATAAATTGCTTTATTTATTGCAAGTCTTTTATTTGAGCTAATTGTGTTAGTTAAATTTTAAATTCCGCATTTGTGCCATTTACATATAGCCATCACCTATTCACCCCCCCTCTAGATGATTTCAATTGGTATCAGAGCCTAACCCTAGTATTTGGTTTAACCACCTTAGGTAGATCCTTGTTATTGGCTATACTATTTGTTGCATTCTTCATATTTTGTGCATTTTACTATTCATCTATGGCTTCACTTGATTTTTCTAGCATCAAGTCCCCACCTAAATTTGATGACTTGAACTTCCCCATTTGGAAGGTCAAGATGAACCTCTTCCTTAAGTCCCTAGGAGTTAGGGTAGCTAGGGCCATAACTAAAGAATTTGTAGAGCCTCTCACCGATGAGAGATCATGGTCCGAGGACACTACCAAGGACTATGAGGCTAATGCTAGGGCTCAATATGCTTTAACCCAAGCCCTTAATGAAGATGACCTCTCACACATTATTAACTGTAAATCTGCATATGAAGTATGGAATGTTTTAATTGTGACTCATGAGGGAACGTCACAAGTCAAGAGATCCAAGATTGACTTGCTTCGTTCTCAATATGAGAATTTTTATATGTTTGAAAATGAGAGTATTGATGACATGCTCACTCGTTTCACCAAGATCACTAATGCTTTATCTTCTCTAGGTGACACGATCGACAATGACCAAAAGATTCGCAAGGTCATTAGAGCTCTTCCCAAAGCTTGGGAAGTCAAGGCAACAACTCTCAAAGAACTTAACGATCGGGAGGAGATGGACTTCTCCGGCTTCATCGATAATCTCAAAACCCATGAGATGGAGATGAAGGTAAGAGAAGAAAGGGAGGCACCCAAGAAGAAAACAATCGCCTTCAAAGCCACTCCAACCACTATTGAAGAGGACGACTCATCGGAGGATTGCGATGAGGACTTTGCCATGCTTATCCAGAAGGTAGGCAAAATGTTTTACAGGAAAGGGAGGCAAAGCAACTTCCGAAGAGGGAAACCTCAAGGAAGGTTTGAAAAGAAGAGAGAAGAACCCGGTCCTTACTTCCGTTGCAAGAAGATCGGACATCTCATAGCGGATTGCCCCGCTCTCCAAGCAACCACCTCCAAGCATGCACCAAAGAAGAAAAAGGCTATGGTAGCAACGTGGGATGACACGGAGTCGGAATCCGAAGAGGAGAACGACGCCGCTCATATGTGCTTCATGGCACAAGGTGAGGATGCTTCTAAGGTAACCCTTGATAACACTTTAGAAGATGATGATCTTACAATGGATGAACTTGCACATTTTTTTGAAGAACTACAACATAGATATGAGATCTCTCAATCTCATAATAAAAAATTGAAAAAAGAAAATGATATTTTAAAGAATAAACTTGATACTAGTCTTAATGAGAAGAATGTTTTATCTATTGCTTTTGAAAAATTGAAAAATGACTTTGATAAATATAAATTGGCTAATAAAGGAAAAACCCCCATGGTTTCTTGTAATAAAAATGAATTTGTGGAAATTCAAAAACGTGTTGAAAATTTGGATAACACTTTAAAGAAGTGTGCTTTTGATCTTAATAAATTTGCATCTAGATTTCCTAAGGGAGTAACCCAAGGGAAACATACACACCATGCTCATACACGTAAACATGCACACACACATAAACATGCATACATGTATGGTAGTGGTAGAATTTACATTTGCACGCATTGTGGCCGCAAAGGCCATTTAGAAAAATTTTGTTTTGCTAAGCATAATGTACATAACAAACATGTTTGGGTTCGCCCCGGTACTAACCCTATAGGACCCAAGAAAATTTGGGTACCAAAAGACCCACCTATTTTAGTTGATACAGGTGGATCTACTTCCTTCAAGACTTAGGGGGAAACGGTGCCCGGGTGGTGGATGCAACAAAGCCCAAAGATCACATCAAGCTTGCATCGCTATCGTGGAGGCACCTATATTTTGGAGATTGCCTATGTTCGGTAACCTCTCCATTTAAAAGTTTAATTTTTGTTTGATATATATATACAAATGTATAGAAGTGTTAGCTTATTTTTGTGCTCTATAGACATATGCTAATGAAGAGTTACATTTCTATCTCAATTGTGTATATGCCATATTTTTTTTTGTTTTGTTTGATATCTTTTGTGAATGTCCACATATCTAGTCTTCATGATATATCTATGTACTCATCGTATTTCAAAAACTAAAAATTAATTTTTGTAAAAATTTTCATATTTAAAGCAAATACCTTAGAGATGGCAATTGCGCACCTCAACTCATTCAAGAGGAATCAAGAGGATGAAGTTCAGAACCCGTCACTGGGTATTCGGCTTCAACATCTCTAAAACTTTGTAGTATATATGAAAAATTAAAATAAAATGTCTTGTATGTAATTTTGGTTGATAAGTTGACTTAATGAAGATTAAAACATGTTGTTTGTATAATTATATCACCCTTGTATTTAATTAAAAATTTTATTTTTAAATTTTTCCTTCTGGCTGTTGCTGCAGACTGTCTTTCAGGCAAAGACGGTCGACCGTAAATAGGCGCGGTCGACCGATTTCGCCTGAAATATATTGCTTTTATTTTTTATCTGCTATCGATCGACCGTCCTTAGATCCGGTCGACCGCTGCAAGTTTACAGAACTCTCGGGATCCTTGGGTCGACCGACCGGTCGACCGCTCTGAGATTACAGAGCTCTCGGGTTTTCTGGGTCAACCAACCGGTCGATCGTTCGTCGAATTCAGCCCTAAACTGCTATTTATTTTCACTTTCTCTCTCTCTCTCTCTCTCTCTCACTCTTTCAGCCGACGAACCCATTTTCTCCCCTTCTCCAAAAATTTCTCTATCTCTCCAATCTCTCAATCATTTCAAAATCCATTTAAAACCCACTTCAAATTCCTTCTACAAGTGCAGGATCTTCGTTTACAGGTCTTCCCATCCGCTGGATTCGGAGATATTCAGGTTTTCTTGATCTAGGGTTTTGGTTCTTCATCTTTCAGGTAAAAATCTGATTTTTTCTCCTGATCTTACTATCTAGCTTTAAGATCTTCTCCTATTTGTCAATATTTCTAGGTCTCTAAGCTTTCTAGATCAAGCCCTAACCTAAAAATCATCTTTTTCTTCATAACATGTCTACATCTAAAAGGACTAGGACTGAGAAAGGCAAATCAGTAGCTCATACTTCTTCCCACACTCCTAAACCTAAAAGAACCTTTATAAATGAGCTTGCTGGAAATCGTTATATAAATCTTTCCAAGAGAAACATCATTTCAGGGAGATTTGTAGTTATTCAAGACTTTGAACATCTTGATATCCCCCGTATTTTGCAGAACAACTCCTTAAACGAGTTCTTAACCATTAAAGAACAAGTTTATACATCTCTCGTGCCTTATTTCTATGCCAATCTCTCTTTTGATGGAAACCGTATCTTCTCTAGAGTCCTAGGCAGGGACATTGATCTAAGCATTGGTCAGTTCGCTGATATCCTACATCTCTCCCCTGGTGGAGCTGATGTATATTCACATGACCTTCATGATTTTGAATTTCCGGACGGTGAGTCTGCACTCACCGCATCCACTTTGATTCACGGGGATGACAACCCTGGCTTGGTCAGGAATGAAGTTGTGAGCAGGTTCACTCTCACTTCCCAAGTCCTAGCCAAGATTATTTTCTATAACATTGTCCCTAAATCTGGTGAATATAGCCATGCTAGGGGTCCTGTGCCTTTGATAATCTATTGTCTTTTGCGAGGCATTAAGATAAATGTTCCCCATATCATTGCTTCCCACATGGCATCCGACCAGATTCGCATGTCCGGTAGGGGTTTACCCTTTGGCATGATTATCACCCGTCTTCTCAAAACTCTAGGCTTCGATCTTTCTTCTGAGACTTCTGATGATCCTCAAATAGACATTGACGGAGTTCTATTGAAAAGGATGGAAGCTCAGTTGCGTCGTCACGCTCCTGTGCAACCTCCTGTTCCTCCTCCTATTGTTCCTGGATCTTCATCAGCACCTGGGTCTTCTTCGGCCCCAGGGATGTCTTCTGCTCCTGGCCTTGTCTTACCTTCAGATTTTCAGGCCATGATTTCTTCTGAGATTCGCTCTCAGATTCAGGAGCACCAGTCCTGGTTTGAGCAGCGAGAGGCAGCTCTTCGTACGGAGATGGACGCCCGTTTCCAACAAGAGGTCGCTTTCCGTGAGGAGATGAACTCTCAGATCCGAGGAATTCGTAACGACATGTCCTATTTTGCTGACTCCATGAGATTCATGGATACGCAATTTGAGGCACTCTTTACGAAATTCGACATGATTTCTCCTGATCCCACTTCCATTGCTCGTCCCCTTCCCTCCACCGGCCCTCCATTTCCTACTAGAGCTCCTTCTTCTGTTCCCCCACCTCGGCCAAAGGTGGTCGACATTGATCTAGAGGAGGCCGCTTCTTCTTCTTCTTCTTCTTCAGAGGAAGACGATGATGGAGATAAGACCATGGCTGAAGGCACTACTGTGGAGAACTCATCAGAGGACGACGAAGATGATGACGACGATGAGGGCGACGATGCTGGTGGTGCCGAGTGATGAGAGTGACCTCCCCTTTATTTGATGATGTCAAAAAGGGGGAGAGTTATTTGTTGAGAGAGACTCCATATTTTGTGTATATTTTTCTATTGTTGAACATCTTTATCTTGTATTTATGTTTGTGTGGACATGTACTTGTTTGGTTATGCTTTGTGGACATGTGTGTTTCATTTCTATTTTATGACATGAGTATGTTTATCTAGCATGGATATATGTGTTATGGATGTATTGTGGATTATTACCCACCATTTCTTTTGAGATTTGTCTATGCTTGAGCATATTTTTTTTGTATATGCATGTGTTGAGGGGGAGCTTCACTTGAAGTCTCCACCCAAAATATTTGTGATAACTAAATATGTTTTGTCATCATCAAAAAGGGGGAGATTGTTGGCCCAAAGGCCATTAGCCCTATATCTTGATGGATATTTTGATGATAACAAACCATATCTAGTTATGTATTTAACAATTTTTGTTTAAAAGCATTTCAGGTTAAAACAGGTTGATTTGACAGCTCCACAATCAAGACTCACAAGTTTGGAGTTCGCCAAAGATTTGCATTCCCCAAGCCAAGCACAATAGAAAGCTTCGGGAACAAGACGATTAAGTAAAGACCAAGTCAAGATCAAGACTATGAAGAATACCAAGATTTGTATTTGTATTTTTCATTTTAGATATTTTGTCAAAACCTAGATGTTAGAAGTAGAGTTATGGGATTACCACCTACACACACATTTTAATTTGGTTCATGACTTCAAAAAGGATTTTTAATTTCTATTTTCAATTTAGAGTTAACATGTTTAGATTAAGTTTTTGAAAAAATAGTTTAAGTTTTTGGAAAAACATTTATTTGGAAAACCAAGTTTTATCAAAGAAGTTTTATAAAAATGTTTCAAACTTGTTAGAGTAGTGACATAGGCTCACACTCTAAGTTTTACAAGATACAAAACTTCAATCCAAGACCAATTCCAAAAACCCTAATTTCTGGTTTCTGGAAGTTCTGTAATTTCAGAAATGACAGAAACCGGTCGACCGTCCCGGTCGACTGGCACGCACAATTTTGTGCATGTCGTGTTAGTCGACCGCCTCGGTCGACCGAGCACTGTGCAGTGCTCTCGGGTAGATTGGGTCGACCGGGCGGTTGACCGTAGATCCCCAACGGTCTGATTTTTGACCATTGGCGGTCGACCGTCTTGGTCGACCGGCTGCTGTCAGATTTTCTGATAGACTCCAACAGCTCTATTTTCTGACAGATTTTCTTTTGGGATTTGATCCCAACGGATCTCTGAAGCTGTTTTTGATCTCTATAAATAAGAGGTCACTTCAACATGATAAGACAAGAATTAAGATCATTTTTACAAGAGATTTTCAAAAGATTTACAAGTTTTCAAAAGGCTTTCATTTAGAAAAGATTTTCTCTCCAAAAGCCCTAAATTTCTAGACACCCATTTGAAGTCTTTACCTCTACTTCTCTCTAGCTTTTGCACTACACAATCCCATAATTCTTCATCTACATATTGGTTCTAGGATTGTGCAAGTGAGCGAATTTTTGATCAAGTGTGATCCTTTTCTTCTTGAGTGAAGTTGTAGAGGCATCGACCTCAAGGCGAGCTAGTGTGCTCCGGGTGGTGTTGCGGCATCACGAGAGATAGGACAAGTGTGTCCTTGTATTGGTGGTCCAGTGGGATCTTCAATAGTGGGAATCCTTCAAGTGTGAAGGCGGGGACGTAGAGCGTGACTCGAACCTCGGAAACATATCTGCGTGTTTGCGTTTGCTCAAATCTCTCTAAACTCAACTCCTTTATTTTCTTGCACTATAAATTGCTTTATTTATTGCAAGTCTTTTATTTGAGCTAATTGTGTTAGTTAAATTTTAAATTCTGCATTTGTGCCATTTACATATAGCCATCACCTATTCACCCCCCCTCTAGGTGATTTCAACTTTAACCCCTTTGTTGATGATTGACAAAAATAGGGAGAAGTATTTGGTAAATATATGCATATTTTGGAAAAGATTTCTTATTTATGCATATTGTTTTGTTTTGCAAAAAGGAGAAAAGAATTTGATGTGTTTCATGCTTGTTTATGCATGTTTATCTCCTTATATTTGCATACATGTTTGTTTAGATTCATGTTCTTCATTGCCATATATTATTTGTTTATTGTGATGCATGAGTTAAGGGGGAGCTTCTTTAAAGCTTTACTTTAATCCATGTATATATAACTCCATGAGTTTTGTCATCATCAAAAAGGGGGAGATTGTTGGCCCAGAGGCCTTCCACTCTAGTTTTGATGATGATTAACTCATGTAGTTATGTTTACTAATAATCTTGTGATGTTTAGTTTCAGATTCTTAGCAAAGATATTAGTAGGTGATTAGCTTCAACAAAGGTGTTTTGGAGCTTCTTATAGGGTGATTCAAGAGCTCGAGCATCAAGATCATATATAGCACTCGTTGGAGTCAAGCTCGGTGGATCACAGTTTGGATCGAGTCGGCTTGAAGACGGAGTTCGTCAAGAAGACCTCGGTACATAGTTTAGTTTTATTTTTAGATCTATTTGTAAAGACTAGATAGTGTGATATGCTCAAGTTCACAACACACACACTTGTTTAAGTTTTCATGTTTTTGTTTTCGGTTTTTGGTTTAACCGATCTTGGTTTTCGTGAATAGATAGTATCAATACTAGTTTACATTGTTTAAATGTATATTAGACATGTTCTATATACATGTATGTTTCAACTTCTTAGACAAACTTATTTTGATATGCCTATTCATGTGTTTGGTGTTTTGTGTTTTAACAAAACGTATTTTTGTAATTAAAGTAAAAAATATTTATATATATCTATTTCTTGTATATTGGATTATATCCATATGCAACATGCTTCAAAGTGTTTAAGTATCATGTTTTTGTATTTGGATGAGTTTTGGACAAAACGTATTTTCAATTCAAAAATTCAAGTTTTGAAAAATAGGATTATGATTTTCGGCAAAATTTCTAAGTCACAAAAATGGTTCAAAAGTTTGAAATATGTGTTGAAATTTTTCACACATGTTTGATTTTCAAAGTATTATACTGAACTTATTTTTGTGATTTTTTAGAGATTTAATGGGATTTTTTAGAATATTAAAAACCCAAGTTTTCTGTCCCTTAATGCTGCCTGCCAGGC
Organism: Agave tequilana; assembly: GCA_038442645.1. NCBI lineage: Eukaryota > Viridiplantae > Streptophyta > Magnoliopsida > Asparagales > Asparagaceae > Agave > Agave tequilana. Next base: position 191,664 of record JAVJIF010009901.1, read on the forward strand.
TCTGGCGGTCGACCGGACCGGTCGACCGACGTGCACAGAACGTGCACGCCAGGACTGCTGGAGGGCCGGTCGACCGACCCCGGTCGACCGCAGAGAGCTTCTACTCTCTGGAAAGCCCCGGTCGACCGGGTCGGTCGACCGGCAGAGAGCTCTGCTCTCTGTTCCAGGGTGCGGTCGACCGGGCCAGTCGACCGAGGCTCCAACGGTCGAATTTTTGACCGTTGGCGGTCGATCGAGCTGGTCGACCGCCAGCCGCCAGGGCTGAAAAACAGCCCCAACGGCTAGTTATTTCATGGGGCTATTTATACCCCATTGAGAGGTGTTTTTCTCTAAGTTTTGAAGAGCCAAAAATTTCCTACTTTCTAGTGATTTTATTTCAAGTTTCAAAAGAGTTTTTAGTGCTTAAAGATTTAATCTTTAACTTGTTTTTAAAAAGGGTTGGAAAATCATTTTGAAAAGAAAATTCATTGGGAATTGGTTTGATCTTCATTGTCTATTCTATCTAGATTTTCCCTAGAGTTTTTCTTTGAGTTTTTGATTTCCAAACTCTTTGTTTTTCCACACTTGAGCTATATCTCCTATCCTATCTATAGGATCTTTTATTTGTGGGAAAAGTTGTTTGTGGTTGAGATAGACTACCTTGTTGTAACCCTCCTACTTTGTGATTCCCTCTTGGGTAGAGGTTGATTTGGAGTGGTGGTTGGCTCCCTCTAGTGAGAGGTTGAGATTGTGTATTGCTCCCTCTAGTGAGAGGTGGAGTTGGTGTTGGAGTCCCTCAAGTGTGAGGTGGATTGTGGTTGTTTGGCTAAGGGCCTACCCCTCTTGTGTGAGGTGGTGTTTGTGTTGCCTCTGTGAGAGGTTGTATTGGTCCCATTTGTATTGCCCCAAATCCTCGGTGGAGGTTCCCTGTGTGGGAGTCCTATGTGGACAAGTTAGTGGATTGAAAATCCTTCTCGGTGAAGGCGGGGACATAGAGCTGGATGCTCGAGCCTCGAAACAAATCTCGTTGTTTGCGTTTGATCCATTAACTCTAACTCTCTCTCTTTCTTTGCTTTGTGCATTGCTTTACTTTACCATATCATATACATGCTTGTGTGTTTGTGTGCCTCACTTGTGCTTAACCACGAGAGCTTCATATAGCGCCTCAACTCTTATTCAGAGGAATCAAGAGGAGTTAGTGCAGAGCCCTTCACCGGGAATTCGGCTACACTCGTTGGTTGCATTAAGTGTAGTTGCAATTTAGTTTTAATTTCCGCATTTAGTTTATTAGATTAGCCGTACACCTATTCACCCCCTCTCTAGGTGTACCTTCATTCATGTGGCCTGTGAAAAGTCAAATGCAAAACCTTAACTAAGAGCTGGGGAGAGTGAGCAGGTAGAGGATTCGAGTAAGGCGCTGCGTAGCGACTGGACTAAGATCTATATGGTGTCAGAATGTGACATGCACTCTTTACTTAAAGAGAGAACTCCACCATATCATATATTTCATGCTACATGTGCTTAGCGACCAATATAAGGAACTGAAAGAATGATCCCTACTTTTTTCTTTTTGTGAGTCCTTAAGGATCAATATAATTGAGCACACTTTATTTCTACCCTATGTAACTTTTGACTATATTATAAAGTGGAGGTGCAGTGAATGCTATTTTGACGTGTTTCCAATGGTCAAGATTGATTCGGCCTAATGGGACATCATTGGGAAAGAAATTGTACCAAAACTAAGTAATATGAGGGCGAAGGAAAGGCTATTTAGAAACACATTCGTGTTTTATGATTTACTGCTAGTAAGTTGTGTCGCTGTGGAGCCTGCAGCACAACTGTAAACATAAAATAAAGAGGTATTTGGCATAGCTCCAAAATTTGAGGGATTGGAGGTGCTAAATAGGATGTGACTAAATGAGTTTTGAGCATGTCTAGACCCTTTTAGGGATGTTCAATGCTGGTCTTACAAGATTTGCCATCGTTCTTTCAAAATTTTCTTGCAGATAGCTTGACGGTCACACAATTCACTAAAAAAGTATGAATGGAATACCCTTTGGTGGATTAAGAGAGAGAATGTATGTTTTTGTCCACTATGTGCGAGTGGGAGATGTTGGAATAAAGACCCGCAGGGTCGAGACTTTATTGGCGCCCATAGTAGGCTAGACCCAATAAGAATTGATAAAAAATATCATTAAAAAAAGATAAGATAATCTTGATTTGAAATTCAAATCAAGATTTATCTGAATCTTGTTAGTTGTTGTTCGTTGGAGATGAGGATTACAACTCTATCTCCTAACAACTATAGAATCCAATGAGTACTTGAATGTGAATAGATCTTCTTCCACCTAGAAAGGAATCCTCATCTCTTCTCTCTCATTTTCACAAAAGAGTTTCCATTGGGGTACTTGAGCTGTGGATTTAAGGGTAGCCATTCTTGAAATGTCCACAAACTGCCAAGGATCGAGACAACGACAAGGCACAAGATTGAGTCTACCACTACGACTTCCGCTGAGGTAATTCTAATCCCTCTCCATTTTTAATATATCCTACATTATACATGAGATTGATTCGAATGTGCTCATTGGTAGAAAAAAGACTTTTCGAATAAAAATGCAAGGGTACATGTAGTTTAGTGGTTATAGGAGAAGACTTGTCGTGATTTATGTGCAACAAGATAAATTAGAATTCTCATTGTAATATTTATGTTGTTACTCATCATTTATACATCTACTATTATTGTCTTTTGTTCCTCAATTATTATTATTTTAAAACAAAACAAAAAAAAAAGACAAATGCTCAAACTTGATTCTAGAATTCTTCACGATCTAACCTACAAAGCCTCGGTGCCAGCAACATATCTATGTTAATCCCATAAATTGAGAGTCATCTTTAGTTTTTTTTCCCCCTAAATGCAAAGAAAGACCACAAATTAAATGTGAGAGAATCATTGTGCTTCTTCACAAGATCACATATCATCACAATGCATTAAGTAAAGCAACGCTGAGGTAAGCATCAATTAGGATTGAGATTAGTGGCAACCAAGATTGTGATTGAAAATTAAAACGCGATCTCAATGAAAGAAGAAGAAAAGAGTTATTTGACATGACATTTTGTCCTGATGTCCAAGATATTGCTGATGCAAGGTTAGCTAAAGAGGGAGATCACAGGTCCACCAGGGGTTCACTCATCCAACCTGAAACTGGGGAGCATTTGGTGAGAGCACGGAACTCCCAAAACATTGAAAGGGGATGAAGAAACATGCCCATCAGAGAAACAAAAACATATTTCTGTCTGTGATCATCGCGGTGAATTCGGATGGAGGTCACTTTGCAAAAACATGAATCAAATGGGGGGCTCATGATCATCCCACTTGCTTGGTATATGAGAGAAGCAGATCAAGGAAATCAACCAGGGATTTGAGGATAGTGCTGAATTTTGGTGCTCCAATTTGCATTCTGGTTTCTTGCCTGAAACTGACCTGAATGTTTGGTTGCAATGGAGCAGTCTGCAGCTCCAACTACATATCAAGCCAAACGTCGAATTTGATTTGCTGCAGAGCTGTAATCTGCTCTCCTGTTGCAGTTGAAACTGTGACCAAATTAATATGGCTCATTAACATATTTGGCAGCGTGCAATAGAGAAAATCGAGTTGGCTGCAGAAAAGAGCACGGCATGTTAATTTGAAACAAGGAAAAAAATTTGAGGCCATATCAATCCCGAGTTCAACAGAAACCATGGAAATTAGAGAATGGTCTATTTGTCTGATATTTATCTGGAAATCAACATTCCGTGCTGAACTGTGATACTCATAGAACAGTATCTCAAGACGTGTACTGACTTGAGATTTGGCAGTTTTATGACCTGCTGACTGTTTCTCCACAAGGTAACAATCGATGATTAAGACGTACCTGTTGCAATATGAAGACTCTTCCTTTTCGAAAGGTTTTGTGCAATTGCTGCTTCCAAATATACCAATCCATTTCTAAAACATATAGCAACATCACCAGCCAAAGCCAAATTGAACATCACTTGCCATTTCCATAGAACTTGCCAAACTAGCTGTTTCTCTGCACCTAGACAACAGATGCTTTACGTTTTGAATAATGATCATCTATCACAACACCCAACCAAAGCATTTCAAGCTAACATTTTGATATGTTAACACAGGTAAAATGTACAGACTAGAAATCCTTAGGAAGGACCACATACCAAGTTGTATTCACATTCCTCTCTTTCACTAATTACATTGTTATCAACTGCGGATGCTCAATGTTTGACACTGATGAATCTTGGAACTTGACAGAGTACAATCAGCATGAGTTCTTGTGGACGCATCCACCATCACCATTCGCAGCATCACGACACTTTGCCTGCTGCTAGTCAGCTAACGTGCTTAGCATTCAATCATCACGTAGCTGAGCTGCTCTACTAGTAAGTGGTACATATCGGACAGGTAATTCATCTCGGATGGTGATAGAGCCATCATCCTTTTTATCGATCACCTTCAATTCTTGGATAAAGGTGCCGACTGGAATCACCAATCTACCACCGGGCTTCAGCTGCTCAATCAATGCCTGAGGGACCTCCGGTGCTGCAGCCCCTACATGAATGGCATCATATGGCGCCAGTTCAGGCCAACCAAGCCTTCCATCTGCATGCAGCCAGTAGGTTTTGTCATAATAGTCCACACTGATTTCCAATATTATCCACTCTAGCATAAATAAGATTATACATATGAAACAAATACCTCATAAAACATGAGAGCACAGAAGCTTTTGAACCTCATGCTTTTTAACTAAAGATATAGTGAACTCAGCAATCAAGTCTCACTGAACTGAAGTTTGGGACAAAGGCTTTGTTTTTGTTGTGGTTGCATTGTAAATCAAATTATATCAAGCTGCACAAAGCATTGCCTGAGATTTTCTTTTCATCTTTGAAAGCATTGATTTCTTTGCTTTCTTCCTGGAGCCAAAGTAGATTATGTCTTTATTAGGCCTCCCTTTCCAAACAACACTTAGCAACAATAAAACCTTTAACCCATGTCTTTGCTCCCACAGCTGAACATCCCTTCTCCATTCAGCATGAATATGATCTCCTCAATCAATATAGCAACCAATGTGCACTCTATAGGGATACATTGGATGGCAAAAAAAGAAAAATAAAAGAAACCCAAAAAGAAAGCATAAACTATATATAGATATCAAAAAAGTTTTATGCTGGCTATCAGCATCCGAGCATGACTCTCTTGGATCTGGATTTGGAATTGGCAGTGTAAAAGATTTGAATTGTGCACAGAACATGTAGAGCTGTGGAATGCGAATCCCAAACCAAAATTTAAGAAAATTAATATACATACGCCCGTACATATATATGACTTGGATCGCAAACTTTTCATTAGATCTATAAAAGTGAATTAACACATATCCTACCCTCTATTTCCTATGCAACGTAGGTGGGTCACATTTCAAAGGGAGAATAGTCTAGGGTATCAACTGGGGGGGGGTCATGTGTGAATGAGTGGAGGAGAATGTGTTAAAGTCTAAAAAGAAGAATTAGATTTACTGAAAATTTTGAGAATCAAATAAGATTGGTACATTAGATAATCTAGCATGAACCAACAAACATGATGGAGGAGCCCGTGCCTTTGCAAATTAGAGCATTGTCTCAATTTGCCTGGTGTTTGAGGGGGCAAAATTAAGCCTATTAAGCAGCATGGTTTAAAATCTTGGTATTGGTATTGATATCGACCAATAGCTTTTAGAATAAATATCATCAATATCGGATGTCAATATTTTATCAGCAATATCAGCCCTATTTCGGACAATATTATAGGGTTAATATCGTATTTGATAACTCAAAACCTAATGCGATATTGTCGATAAATATCGAAATCAATCGACATTTGAAGCAATACTGCTGAGGCTTTATGGAGAAGATAGTAAGGATCCATAGGACACTTGATTGTTTTTGAGCCAGAAATCTAAAAATAAATAAATAAATAAATAATAAATAGACTTATTAAGTTAAAAATGTAATTTCTTAAAAGAAAGGGGTCAATTAAATTGCAATATAAAACCCTCTATTTCTTTTATTGGATTTATATGTAACTTGTCATATTTATGAGGGCTAAATAGTAAAGGCGTTCGATAAAAAAATACAAAGAGGAGGCAACAAATAGAGGGAGAGAAATAAGACAAAGAAAGAGGCCGAGAGCGCCGGGGGGGGGGGGGGGTGTTGTAGATTTTTTGCTATCTTGGGCTTTGTTTGGCTAGAAGAATTGGAGAGTTGGGGTTAAATCCCAACACAAGAAGAGTTGCAAAGCTAACTCTTAGACCAACTAAAAGTTGGTGTAAGAGCAACTTTTGCCGCAACCTTTGCCGTCAAAAAAAAAGGAGGGGGCAAAGTGCAAAAAAGTATCTTTTTTATTCCAACTTTGCCCTTGATGAGACATTTCTAACTCTTGCTCCAATTTACATGTTTGGAATAGTTAGAAGCCTCTTGTTTCCAAACAAGGCCTTGGGGTTACATAAGGAAATTGGGAGAATAGTTTTTGGAGCCACATTTGAATCTAACGAGGAATTTGAGGGAAGTGGAGAGTATATAGCTTGTGGTTTGTAAATTTAAAAAAAATAGCATATAAAATATTTATATGGAATTACATATATATATATATATATATATATATATATATATATATATATATATATAATATATATATATATATTGTGTGCTTCACTCTTTTTATAGATGGAAGAACCTAATGTAAATTGATTAATACCCGTGATTAATGGTTAATTATCTGATTTGAAAACTATACTGTATGCATGATGGATGAGGATATTTTACATCTTGACACAAAACTGAGAATTGTAATGCAAATACATGGCTCAGCTTAGGGATCTTATTGTCATATTATTCCATATATGTTTGGTTGGAATTGGTTTTGGATATGAATTATGTATTTAGCTCATGTATTATGTGCATCACTTATTAAATATACCAGTATAATGAAATTTCAAGTAAGACATGAAGATTCCCAATATGCCCCCTCCATAAGGGTGTTTATATGCTCATGCTTAGGCAGCTCGATCATGGGTGATTTAATAGCAGTGAGATCCAAATTAACTGGGCTGTGAAGTGTTGACTGCATTAGGACATGACTTAAATTCTAACACATAAAAATAATATCATTTTATTCATTGGAGTTATATAAGGAACAAATACATGTACTGTTAATTTATTTGTAATATATCTCTTACTTATTGAGCGTGGAAGTTCACTCTATATATATTTCATATTTTTAGTGTAGTGTGGCCTAAGGATTACTCAAAATGCATCAGGAAGTATGGAGCACTCGTAGGAGATCATTTTGGGGTGGTTGGAAACTTGTTTTGAGTACTTTTGATCATATAAATATGTTGTGATGATGTTCTTGAGAAGAGTTATCATATCATCTTATTTTGGTTTGATAACCTAGTTAGAGTAGAACGGATGAATGAAGAAATTTTGGGTTGTATATATGCGGTTATAAAGTGAAGGATACTGTAATAATTGTAGTTATTAGTTCGGTTGTGGCTATAGTTCTAGCATGTAAATATTGATAATTTCAGAGTATTGTAGCTGTGATTATGAGTTTTACATGTGTTCTTGAATTTTTGAAGTATATGGGTTGATATAATTATTTAAGTGATGTATATGTACTTCACAGGAGGTCTTACAACTTCTTGGGTATAGAGAGATTGTGACCAGTTCTCACCCATACTGTATTGTCTTGAATCTGGGGCCTAACAACTTAAGTGGTATCAGAGCTTGAGGTTTAGATACCTAGACCTAAGGATCCCAGTATCTGATGTCCTAGGTTGAGTGAATTAGGTCATATGGTTCTTAGAATATGTTATAATGTTTGTTTCATTGCATGTTGCTATATTATCCTTATTGTTATTAAGTAGTTGAATGATTTTAACATTTTCTAATCTTCATTGGGCATAGGTGCCAATGACATGTGGAAGGGGATCAACAAGCATGGTTGCTAGAGGCGGAATGGGAGCAAGGGTTCCCCGCCAATACTTGTGACCCCTGTAGCCAAACGCATTAGGACTCGATTTTTACCAACTTCAGGGATCCCGAATTGTGCTTCCATGCAGGATGTCCTCGGTAAAAGAGTGAGGAAAGCTCGAGACTTCAGACTCGAGATGGAAGGTCGGGACCTAGGACTCGAAGTGGGAGATTAACTCGTATTCCTGGAAGGGGTACTGGAAGAAATTGTAAAGGGAATTAAGTGGGTGAGGATGGTATGGGCAATATCAACCAAATTCATATGGATCTTTTTGGAAGGAATACTAAAATCACTGAGGGATTGACAAAAGCATTGGAGTCGAGATGGGGATTTTCAGATGGGAGTTTGTGATTATGAGAGGTTTAAGGGAGGATGTCTTTGCCATCCTTCAATGGAGATATTGATCCCATGGTAGCTGAGTCTTGAGCGGATCAAATGACAGGTTTTTCTAATAGACAGAAGGATGCATTTGCATCTTTCATGCTTAAGGGAGGAGAAGTTGATTATTAGTCGAAGGCAATAAGGGGATCTTTAAGTGAAGTGCAAGAACTCACTCGGGACGAGTTTATTATCTTGGTCTATGATGAGTACTTTTCTGCAATTGCTCGTCAAAAGAAATTACAGTTTATGTCCTTGAGACAAGATAATATGACTGTGGCCTAATATGCGGCTAAATTTAATGAATTCTCTTAGTTTTCTCCACATATCATCAGTGTTTAAATGTCGAATATCGTGAAAATGTCGGATATCGTAATTGGATGTTGGATTTCAGAGATATTTCAGTATCAGTAAATTTCAGACGTCATGACGGATAACATATATATATATATATATATATATATATATATATATATATATATATATATATTCTAGAACTCCTAAATAATGTAATCTTAATTCTTATCGAGGTAACATATACATAATTTATGCAAAACTACATAAATATGTTTAGGATAGGTATACTTTCCTTAACATTTTGCATACACTCACTAATCTATTGTAGAAATTTCTCAATTGCTCCAACTTTCAAGACCAACCAACATATTAGATTTTTCTCGAAATATCGGCCGATATTTTCCCGAAATATCACCCAACATATCGGATATTTCCCGAAATCTCGGCCGACATTTTCCAAAACGCCATTTCAAATGGGGGTGGGGATGTCGTCGTAGTGAGGGCTTAAAAACGAAATGCCGTCCGACATTTAAAACACTGCATATCATTTAAGACGAGCATTGCAAAGTGATGATGCTTCATAAGGGGCTTAAAGATGATCTTAGATGCAAGGTGGTTAACTATTTGTTCAAGACTTATAAAAAGGTTGTCAATAGAGCTCAAGTCATAGAGAAAAAAAATCAAGGATTCTCGAAAAGTTAGGATAAAAAAACAACATGGACCTTTTGGTAGTCAAAAGGATAGGCCAACTGGCGTCTGATCTAAGAGATTGCAGACACAGAGGTTCAGAGTTTCAGCTTAGAGCTCATGAGCCCCAGTTCAGAGGGATGCAGGTTTGTACTACAAGTGTAAGAAAAGCCACTTTGAAAGACCGTATCCACTGACTCGAGCTTGTTTTGAGTGTGGCAAGAAGGGCCACTTTACTCGAGATTGTCCTACTAAGAGAGATGAAGTAGCACATAGGCCTACTACATAGAATTAGAAGCCCAAGACTCGGAAGAGTTTATGCGCTCACTCAACAGGATACCCATGCTTAAACTCTGTGGTAACTTGTGCACTTTCTATATGTTCTCATTATTCTCGAGTTCTGTCTGATTTTGGATCCACACACTCTTTCATATCACTTCACCTTGCATCTAAATTGAATAGAGATATTGAAACTCTTAATTGTGAATTATTTGTTGTTAAACCTACCGGTTTGTTTATTCGCGAATAAGTTTTACAAAGGCTGTGAGGTCAAGGTTGGGATATAATTTTTTTTTTCCCTGCAAATCTAGTACTCTTGGACATGCATGATTTTGTTGTGATCCTTGAATGGACTGGCTTGCTGCATATTATGTGCTAATAGATTGTTTTGGCAAGCAAGTTACATTCCACATAGATGGACAAAACGTACTTTGTCTTTGAAGGTGAGAGTGTATTTTCTAACCCAAGTGTTATCTCAGCTTTGAAGGCTAAGAAACTCCTTGCTAATGGATATCAAGGTTATCTAGCTTATGTGATTGATATACAAAGGGAGGAGGTTAAGCTAGATGAGATTTCTATTGTACAATACTAACCAAAATATTTCTAGAAAATTTATCAGGGTTGCCACTGGATCGGGAAGTTGAGTTTGCAATCAAATTGGCACCTTACACAACCCAATATCTACAGCCGCATATCAGATGGCACCTACAGAACTTAAGAAACTAAAAATCCAATTGCAAAAGTTATTGGATAAAGGGTTCACTCGACCTAGTGTCTCTGCTTGGGTGCTCTAGTTCTATTTGTGAAGAAAGATGAAACTATGGGGTTATGCATTTGATTATCAATAACTAAATAATGAGACCATAAGGAATAAATACGAATTATCAATGATAGATAATCTCTTCGATCAGTTGCAGGGTGTCAGGTGATTTCAAAGATTGACCTAAGGTCTAGATATCACCGACTGAAGATTAAAATAAAAGATATGTCCAACACTTCATTCAAAACCCAATATGGACACAATTTTTGGTGATGCCTTTTGGTTTGACTAATGTCCCGACCGCTTTTATGGACCTCATGAATAAGATATTCAAGCAGTACTTGGATCACTTCATGGTTGTCTATATTGATGACATTTTGATCTATTCAAAGAGTTTGAAGGAGCATGAAGAACATCTCAAAATCGTGTTGCAGAGACTAAAAGAAACAAAACTTAATGCCAAGCTGAAGAAATGTGAATTTTGGCTAGACAATGTGGCTTTTCTGGTTCATGTAATCTCTAAAGAGTCTCAATGGACCCCAAAAAGACTCAAGCTATAGTTGACTGGAAGAGGCCCTCCAATGCAACATAGATTCGCAATTTCTTGGGATTCACTAGGTATTATACGAGGTTCGTTGAAGGATTCTCCGAGACTACAGCGACACAAACACGGTTGACTCGGAAGGGAGCCAAGTTTGTTTGGTCCGAAGAGTGTTAGAAGAGCTTTCATGAATTAAATAATCATTTGGTGTCAGCTTCAATTCTTATCATTCCTTCAAGGCTGAGAGACTTTGCAGTATATAGTGATTCTTCTAGTAAAGGTTTCAGATGACATGGTAAAGTAGTGGCATATGCTCTTAAGGAAACTCAAGCCTTATGAAAAGAACTACCCTACTCATGACTTGGAACTTGCTGCGGTAATCTGTCTTAAAGATACGGAGACATTATTTATATGGAAAATCTTGTGAAGTATACACTAGCCATAAAAGCCTAAAATACATCTGATGCAGACATTAGGAAATGACATTAGAGTGTATACCATGACGAAGACACGTGGTAGAGTCTATATTTTTGTATTTCATGCTGAGTCGGAGTCTGCATTCTCTCTTTATTTTATTAGTGTTGTTTTTTTTTATAATATCACATCAGTTGTGAGAAAAGAGTCATCATTTGTAAGCCGATATATAGGCATGAGTCAAATAAAATTGTGATAGATATTTGATTATAAAAAATTGATTTTCTCTATTGAAAATTTTCTTTTGAATTTAGAGTGTGAAGCCCAATTCAACCCGTTTTGGTGTGAAACCCTAACTGATTTATCCCCTTCCCCCACCCTCTTCAAAACTCTCCTTCTTCTAAAACCCTACTTTCCCTTTTTTAAAACCCAAGAAATTTTCAGAGAAAAAACCAAAAATCCCCAAAAAAAAAAAATAGAAAACCAGCACCGTTCATCTCTCTCCCCACTCAAACCTTAACACTTGCAGCCTTCTCTCCTGCCTCTTCACACCACCATAGTCACCCTCTCCTCTTCGTTCCCGATGCTCTGTCAACAACCTCCAACAGCTCCCAACCTCGCGCCCTCATTCTCACATCACCACCCACGCCCGAGTGCTCCGCCCAAGCACAGTCCCCTGTGCCCTGTGCATGAGCCCCTATCCCCACCAGTTCTCCGCTAGCAACCCAAAATGCCTCCAGCCCGCCTGCTTCCTCTTCACCACCACCCCTCGACCTCCTGCACCATTGCCACGCCATCGTCGGCCTTCCTTCACCGTCACCAAGTCCTCGCCGACCTTCAACGATGATGACAACAGCTCAAGATCGGCGCCTCAAGTCAACTATAAACCCTGTTGAAGATTAGATTCAATTCGGGTCAGACTCAGACCAAAACCCGACCCGGAACCAAACCCGACCTGGTCCAATTCAATCTTAGAGGAGCAACCAGATCCGTTTTCTACAAAACCCGAATTCGCATGCTACAGGGATTACCCGCTTCAAGTTTCAAACGACCTGCAAGCTACAGTGCACAGTGCAGGCCCCTTAGAGAAACAGACCCATTATCAGATTAGGCTTGGTTCTGGGACTGTTCACGGCTATCCGGAGTCCGAATCGAGTAGTTTTTAAGGCATTTGATTAGTGAGAGATTTCTCTATGCATCTACAAGCATCACAAGAATGCTGAGATTGATGTAATCCTCGGTAGGTGCGTTTCTGATCCCAATCAATTATTTTGAGTCTGATAAATCATCTCTGAGTTGTTATGGACTTAACTGTTGTCCACATATCGGTGAGAATGTGCCTATCTGTTTACTCCTATTTTGCTAGTCTAGATATTAATCGTAGAATCTTTACTTACATAAGTAGTATTGATTATTATTCTTACTTTGAGAATTGATCAGTTCCTACATGTTATTCTGATAAATTTATTAATTGATATTACTAATTTTAATCCTTCTTACCCAACGATCATAACTTGTTGATGAAGCGTGAGTTTAGTGATTATATCGCTGATTTCGAACACTTGCACACATGTTTCACATTATTTTGGTAGAATGGTTAGATAGGAAGTGCATTTTAGGTACTTTTACTTGCTTTTGCATTTAGAATTTAGACCTTAGTCAAAACAAAAAATTATAAAATCCCAAAGACAAAAAAATTTAGGTTAGAGTCGTGTCTTCTTATAATGACCTTACCTTTAGAGTCTAATCAATCCCCTATCGCCCCGATGGATCCGATCGCAAAGCCTTAACTTCTCAAAGCACGTGCCACCATGTCGGCTATGCTTGATAACTTTATCCAAACCACGAGTACTCAAATCAAAGACTAGATAGGGTTACTTCGTGTTTGACCCCCACGGCTAGAAAAGCGGTGGAAGAATCTGATAGCATTACCCAACTTTATAGGTCTAGGGAATGATGTTTAAGGACAAGCATTTCGAAATTGATAATAGAAACAAATGTCACAAATTGGCCTCGTTGCTAAATACAATAAGAGCTATGGTTATGGACGCCTGGCTGTCGACTGCACTAGTCCTGTTAAAATTGCTATTGTTAACGAAGTCCTCATTGTAGCTCTGAGTCTGAAAATGCTATTTTTCTGAAAATCACTACCGTGATTAAAGAGTTTAGTGTTGTTTTCCCAGCTAATGTCACTGTTGTCACTGCTATCGCTGCCATAACTACCACCCGTCCTTCTCGAGCTCTACTGCCAACTCCACCTTCCTCTCCACCACTTGCAGTTGCTCCTTCCTTTTCTCCAACTGTCGTAGCCTGCTTTTATTGCCACCCTTCTCCTTTGCTATCGACACCATCCCCTTCTTTTGTGCTTTACCACTTCACTTACGTACCTTCATAGGTGAACACATTGAAATTTGAGATCTCAAGATGTCTCTCATTGAATTCACCTATAATACGTTTGTCAATAGGACAATAGATAAAGACCTCATGAAATTGTTTATGGTGTCAGACCTAAACAACCCAATTGATCATATTCCTATAGCTGAACACTATAGAGCATCTGAGTCTAAATTGACTATTTAGACATCACAAGTGCATGAATTACACGAGAAAATCAGTGATAAGGTTGCTTAACATAACGCCAGCTATATGTTACAAACTGATGTTAGAAACAGATTAAAAACTTTTAGTGTTGTTGATGTTTTCAACAAATTACATACTTGTAGTGTTGATCCATTTCAAATTGTTAATAAATTAAACAATAATGCTTATGTTATAGATTTTGGTATCAGTTCTAATTTCAATGTCAAAGACTAAGTGGATTACAAGAGTCTAGATGTTATTTTTCTGGTTGATGAGCATTCTCTTGAGCCTATTTTTTAGAGCCCTTCACTTTTCCCACTCCAAGATATTTTACTTAACACAATAGATAAAGTTGACAAAATTTTGAATAATGTATTATCGTCCCCAACCCATAAATATATGACCAGATAGAAAGAAAATGCATCGATTGATGACACATGGATTGACCGAAGCGACTTGCATGCTTTGAAAAAGTATGAGAACATCTCCATCTCTAACTCGAAGGGGTCGAGTTTTCTCCCACCCGGGGAGAATGATGCAGACATTGGGATGCGGCCTTGGAGCATACACCATCATTGGCGAAGATGCGTGGCTTCTATGTAGATCAAGTATTGAATCAAAGTCTGTATTTTTTATTTCATGCTGAGTCAGAGTCTGCATTTTCTCGTTATTTTATTAGTGTTGTTTTATCTCTTTTTTAGTACATCGATTGTAAGAAAAGAGTCATCATTTTGTAAGCCTGTATATAGGCACGAGTCAAATAAAATTGTGATAGGTATTTGATTATAAAAAATTGATTATTTTCTCTATTGAAAATTTTCTTTTGAATTTGGAGTGTAAAGCACAATTTAACCGATTTTGATGTGAAACCCTCACTGATTTATCCCCTTCCCCACCCTCTACAAAACTCTCCTTCTCCTTCTAAAACCCTACTTCCCCCTTTTAAAACCCTAGAAAATTATAGAGAAAAAAAATCCCCAAAAAAATAGAAAACCAGTATTGTTCATCTCTCTTCCCACTCAAACCCTAACTCTAGCAGCCTTCTCTCTCTTGCCTCTTCACACCATCATCACCCTCTCGTCCTCTTCCTTCCAGACGCTCTGTCAACAGCCTCTCACAGCACCCAACCTCGCACCCTCGTTCTCCCGCCACCACCCACGTCCGAGTGCTCTGCCCGAGCACAGTCGCCCGCGCCCGTACGTGAGCCCAAATCCCCACCAATTCTCCGCTAGCAAACCGAAACGCCTCCAGCCTGTCTGCTTCCTCTTCACCATCACCCTGGTCGCCATGCCATCACTGGCCTTCATCCGCCATCGCGGAGTCCTCGTCAACCTCCCGATGACGACAACAGCTCGAGATCATCTCTTCAAGTCAACTGTAAACCCTGTTGAAGATCACATTCAGTTCGGGTTAGACTCAAACCAGAACCCGACCCAGAACCGAACCTGACACGGTCTAATTCAAACTTAGAGGAGCAACTGGATCTGTTATGCTACAGTGATGGCCCACTTCAAGTTTCAAACCCAACCCACAAGTTACAGTTCACAGTGCAGACCCGTTAGAGCAACCGATCTGTTAATAAATCAGGTTTGGTTCTCGGACTGTTTCTCGGCCATTCGGAGTCCGAATCAAGCAGTTTTGAGAAAGTCGAATTCGTGGGAGATTTCTCTACACATTTACAAGTATCACAAGGACTCTGAGGTCGACGTGATCCTAAATGTATATATTTCTGATCCCAATCAATTATTTTGAATCTGATAGATCTCCAAGTTGTTATCGACTTAACTGGTGTCCATATATCGATGAGATTGTGTGTATCTGTTTACTCTTAATTTGCTAGTCTAGATATTGATCGTAGAATCTTTGTCTGCATAATGTAAGTAGTATTGATTAATCATTCCTACTTTGAGATAAGTTCCTGCATGCTATCTTGATAAATCCATTAACTGATATTAGTAGTTTTAATCTTGAAATTATACCTAGAGGGGGGTCAATAAGTGTAGTGCTAATCTATATGACAAATAATGCGAAATTAAAATTTTTTATACTAACTTACAATGTAAAATCAAGAGTGAAGCCGAATTTCCCGTGAAGGGCTCTAGAACTTCTCACACGATTCCTCTAAACTAAGAGTTGAGGTGCTTCAATAGCTCTCTTGATTGAATACTAGTGTGAGCACACAAGCAATATCAAGCATGAATAGATATAACAATGATTGCACTGCGAGATATAAAGAGTAGAGAGTTAAGAGAGATATCCAAATGCAAACACCAAGATATGTTTCGAGGTTCGAGCTACCGCTCTATGTCCTCGCCTTCATACAGAAGAATTTCCACTTGTCCACCAAGGACCTTCCACCGAAAAATCACAACTTACAACTGGGAGTACACAACTCCAACTCTCACACCTCTACAAAAGAGGGCAGGCACAAAGCCAGGCACAAAACAAAGAAAGAAATACAACTTAGTGATCCAATGATCACAAATAAGAACTTGATGATCTCAAAGACCACAAAACAAAACCTCACAATGCAATGATTGCTGGGATTACCAGTCGACCGCCCCCAAATCACAGAGAGTTTAACTCTCTGTCGATCGACCTCCCGGTCAACCAGCCCCCAGCAAAAAGTTGGGTTGAACCAGTCAGTCGACCGAGCTAAGGCTCTGGGCTTGTGCACATATATGTGCATATCGGTCGACCGAGCCAAAGCTCTGGGCTTGTGCACATATCTGTGCATATCGGTCGACCGAGCCAGGCTTTGGTCGACCGGTCAGTCAATCGCAAGCAGCCCAAAAACAGACTAAATAGGGATTAAAACTTGACTTCATAAATCCAATTAAATCTCAATAAATCCCAATAAAAATCACAAAAATAAGTTCATATAGATACTTTGAAGTACAAATATGTGTGATCAAAAATTAACACATATTACAAACAAGTGAACTATTTTTGAGGTAAAGAAATTAAAGTATAAACCGAATATCATATTTTCCAAAAACAACTTTGAAATAAAAATTTGATTTCTCTAAAACTTGCATATATACAAAAACAAGATATTGAAATACATTTGGATGTGATTATTGTTGGCCCAAAGGCCCATCACTCTAGTTTTGATGATGATCAACTCATGTAGTTATAGTACTAATGATCTATGTTTAATTAGTGACAGATTTATGATTAAGATCTTAGTAGGTGCGTAACTTCAACAAAGGATTTAAAGTCAAGTTTTGGAGCTAGCACGGTGTGATCCAAAGAGATTTTGGATCGTGTTTGGACCAAGTCAAGAAGGTGAGAAGACTTCAAGTGAAGACTTCAAGAAGATGAAGACTTGTGTCTAGGTTTGTTTTAGTAAGATTTTGTTTTTTAGACAAAATGTAAAGGATAGAATAGTTGGTGGATTGCTCAAGTACATACACACACACTCTTGATAGTTTGTTTTTATAAAAGAGTTTTCTTTTAGAAAAATATCAGTTTGGCTTTTGGTATTCTAGTTTACATGTTTTAACCAAAACCATGTTTAGTGCTTAATGTCAAAAACATAGATATTTCATCTTATTTGTGTAGTGGATCAGATCCATACACACTATGCTTTAAAAGAGTTTAAAATATCTTGTTTTTTGTATTTGAAGAAGTTTTGGAAAAATCATTTTGGAAAAATACTTTTTCATTTGAGCCAATTTTTCCATATTACAAAAATAGTCCAAATCATTTGTAACATGCCTTGATTTTGTGTAAGCATGTTTGTTTATCAAAGTATATTGGTAATACTACTTTTGTAGATTTTCTGTAATTTTATGGGATTTTATGTGAGCCAAAAAGACCAAGTTTTAAATCCCAGTTTTCTGTTTCCAGGCTTCAGCCGGTCGACCGACCCGGCCGACCGAAGTTTGAAGTCGGTCGACTAGGCGGTCGACCGACGTGCACGCCCAGTTCTGGCAGGAGGCCGGTCGACCGACCCGGTCGACCGTCTAGAGAGCTCTGCTCTCTGGAAAGGCCCCGGTCGACCGGACGGTCGACCGGACAGAGAGACTTGCTCTCTGTATCCTGGCCTCGGTCGACCGACCGGTCGACCGATGGCACAACGGTCTGAAATATGACCGTTGGCCGGTCGACCGTGCGGTCGACCGACAGTTCTGTCAGACCCCAACGGCTAATTTTTCTAGCTCTATAAATTGGGGCATTTGGGGGCTGTTTTCCCTAAAATTTTCAAGTGGATTTTTCACCAGTTTTCCCAACTCTTTTAAGAGGTTTTCTCTACTTGTTTTAGAGCAAATATTTCCAATCAAAAGGAGAGTTTATCAAGAGTGTTTTTCAAAGTAATTTTCTTGAGTTTTTCCTCCACCATTTCCATCCTAGTTTTCTCACACAAACACTTGAGCTATCCATTGCTATATCTACCTATAGGGTTTTGTTGTGAGAGTGTTTATTGGTGATCAAAGTGTTTAGATCACCAAGAGATCTTTTCTTGTACTTTGAGGAGGCGGACAAGTGTGTTCGCGGGTGTTTCGAGTTCGTGTGTGAACTCGTGTTTGAGGTGCGGCCTCGGCTAGCTTGTGGGGCTTGCGGTGTGTACGGACTAGGGAGTCCGAGAGCTTGTAGGTGTTGCGGCACCGAGTGATCCGGGGGATCGATTATAGTGGAAATCCTTCGTGTGTCGAAGGCGGGGATGTAGAGCAAGGGTGCTCGAACCTCGAAACAAATCCCTTGTGTTTGCGATTGCTCACTCTCTCTCTCTATCTCCTTGTTTATATCTTGCATACTATTATTGTGTTTATCTTTATATGCTTGATATTCATTGTGTGCTTTATTGTATATGCTTGGGGATTGTTTGCTAACACTTGTATTTAACCAAGAGAGCCAACGCGGCACCTCAACTCTTATTTAAAGGAATCTTGAGGAGTTTGTCCAGAGCCCTTCACGGGGAATTCGGCAACACTCTTGTGTTATACGTGGTGTTTAATTTAAATAGTTTGTTTAGGTCATAATAGTTTTTAATTCCGCATTTAGTGACCATTAGATTAGCCATCACCTATTCACCCCCCCTCTAGGTGATTTTACAATTATTATTTATGAGATTTATATGTGTGTTCTTGAATATTTAAAGTATATAGGTTGACATAATTGTTTGAAGGTGACATATATGTATTTCACTGGAGGTCTAACAACTCCTTGAGTAGAGAGGGGTTGTGACTATAATCACCTAGGGAGGTGAATAGATGATGTGCTAATCAATTCAAAAATTAAAATTTTAACAAATAATTCTAAACTAATAAAAGCACATAAACAATATTAAACAAATTAGCAATTAGGCACAAGCAATATCAAGCATGTAATGATGAGCACAAAATAATGAGCATGCAAGATATAAATAAGAGTGAGATGAGAGAGAAGAGCAATCGCAAACACGAGAGATTTGTTGTGAGGTTCGAGCAACTTGTTTTACGTCCCCGCCTTCACTGCAATTAATGATTTTCACTATAATCTGATCCCTCAAGATCACTCGGTGCCTCAATACCTACAAGTTCCCTCAAGAACTCTCGGGCCCACAAGTCTCTCACTCGTTCTCGCAAGAACCACTACCATGAAACCCCAAGCTCGCTTAAGGCCACAACCTCTAGAAACACTCAATACAAGAAAAGAATTTGTGATCAAAACTCTTGACCACAAACAAACCCTCTCACAAACAATGATCCTATAGGAAATATGTAGAAATGAAAAACTCAAGTTTGTGTGAGAGAACTAGAAAAAATTAAATTTGTGTGGCTCAAGAAAACTCTTTAAAAACTCTTCTAAAAGATGGAGAAAATAGCTCTTGAAAAGCTTGGTGAAGATCCTTCTTAAAGATGAAAAATATTAGCTCTAAAAATTTTGTTGAAAACTTTCTACGAGAGGAAATTTTTAACTCGTGAAACTTGGTTTGAAAACAAAGTCCAAAATTTATATATATAAACCCAAAAAGAAATAAAAAAAGAAAAAACAAAAGAAAAATAAATTACTAATTTTGCCCCCCCCCCCCCCATGTAGCCGTTGGGCAACAGCACAAAACAAACAAAAAAAAAAAAAAAAAAAATCATGACCCAGGACAGGGTCCGACGGCTAGTAAACTAGTTGTTGTCTCCCAAGCCCACTGGGCGGTCGATCGCAAAGTGCCAAAAGGCGCTCTGGTGCTTTTTGGGCTCGATAAACTGGGCGTGGTCGATTGAGCCCATCAGCCCAAAAGGCTGACGCTCAGTTAACCAGGCGCGGTCGATTGAGCCCAACAGCCCAAAGGGCTTAGGTTCGGTCTGACCGAGTCCAGTCAATCGACCTACACGTTGGGCCTTTTTTATTTTAAAATTTGTATTTAAAATTCATTTTAAAAAATCAAATGAATTTTATAAAATCACAAAAATAGTCATTAATATGTGTAATTAAAAATCTACATATATTTCAAATAATTGTCTACATATATTTCAAATAATTGAACTTCTTTTTAAGGTTTTAAACAAAATTTAAAATATAAACTATTAAACATTTAAAAATAAACCCTTTAAAATTTCAAATAAAATCTTACACAATCCACAAAATAATTTCATGTATCCACAATAAAACAATAATATGTAAGATTGAAAATTAACATATATATATATATATATATATATATATACACACACATATATCAAACAATTAAACTCCTTTTTGAAGTTTCTAACACATTTTGAAGTTAAACATGATTTTCTAAAAACTAAACCTTTAAACTTAAACAAGTTTCTCAAACTCAATTGAAGCTCGAATGTGTATGGACAACCCCAATACACATTCCAAATAATAAAAATTGTTTTTGAGATATTCTTTTCACAAAATCAACTTTTGATAAAATCAAAAGTCTAAACCACAAATTCATATACAATGAACTCAATAAACCAATGTCAAAAACTTTGTGCGTGTGTGAACTTGAGCAATCAAATCTAATTTATACTTTACAAGAATCTAAAACAAACTTACAAACTACTTTAAACAAGTCTTCTTCTTGATCTTCTTCTTCATCTTGATTTGATTCAAACTTAACTCCTCTTTGAGTGTTAGACGTTATCTTTGTGCTTGAGACTTTTGAATCAACACTTGCTGGCCTCAAAACTTGACTTTTAGTCTTTTGTTGAAGCTAAACAAACTAACTAAGATCTTGATTAAACCTGCCACTTAAATATCACTAGATCATTAGTATTATAACTACATGAGTTAATCATCATAAAAAACTTAAGTGATGAGCGTTTGGGCCAACAATGACCAATTGTCACCCATACTATATTGTCTTGGATTTGGGATGTGACAGCCAAGGTGAAAATTTTTATTTTATATTCAAGTCAAAGTGGAGATTTACTATGTTATGTATGACTTGAACTCCAAAACAAATTTAGCATACTCGACCCACTTCATTTTTTTGATTAGAGGTATATTAACCCACTATGTTATATGAGATGGGTCAGTACGTTTGTTGATGTTGAGCAACCCATCACCTAAATGTAAAACATGGCAAGAATGATCTGGTTATAAATAAGGCTCTTGAGTTTGTCTTGGTAGCAACGATAGAGATATATTAAAGAAAGATTGAAATTTTATGCTCTCTACTTATTTTGGGAATATCTTTGTGGGGTTTGGGTGTGTGTGATTTGAGAGTGAATATCCTTGTGAAATCCCCTTCTTATTATTGGATTTCTTACCGTGACTAAATCACATAAATCCCTTGTGTATTGTCATCTTGTCATTGCTAGCTATATTTTGTCACATAACTTCTCTATTTTAGTATAGCAATCTTCTGTGGTTAGAACCCCACTGCTATAACAAATGCATAATGGTTATTCTGTAGCTAGATGATTGCAATAAGAAAAGGAATTACAATGTAGACACTTGCCAAAAAGATAAGAGTTTTGTTCAGTCCAGAAAGTAAACACAATATGAAGATTATAAGCATAACCATATTAGTACAATAAGATAAATTTAGAGGGGATTAAATACAAACTTAGGCTAACATGTGGCCGTAACTTGGATGGGTAGAAACTGACCCAACCTGAGCCATTTCGGCCTTTAGGCAGGTGTTGGCTAGAATATCTTAGGAGTTGGGTCAGGTCATGCAGATGAACCCAAATTAAACTTGATGTGGCTACATATGGGTTTGGTCCATTATTCTCAAATATGTGCTCAACAATCTTATCTTTCATCACGGTAGGAATAATTCTTCCCTCACATCAAAGTATCATACACATACATGATCCGACAATATGTAATATAAGTTGTACAATATAGAGTGGTTGCTCAAACATGCGGTGGGTATTACTCTATACGCACAACTTAGGACTATCACTGAACATGATGGATAACTGTCAACAAGTCCTGCATAAATAGCCCAGTGCCCAGACATTTTAATACTGCAGGAATTGATCTGTAATACCACATTTTATACAAGATTTTATATTAAGGGTAAGCATAAACTGCGATTTCTTTCTATTACTGAGTATTTGCCACAAGGTACCAAGAAGTAAGGTTGGCCATCAGGAATTTACCAGTAACATGCACAGAGAGTGAACCATCCTTCAATAATGAGGCAGCTGCACTTGATTGATATGATCGATGGAAGAAGCAACCAGCTCAGGAATGTGTTCAACACCCACAACACGACCTCGTGGTCCAACCATCAGTGCAAAGCATGCTGTTAAGTACCCAGTCCCTACAAAAAACAACAAAGACCTATTTCTTTAGTGTGAGTTGTTGAAAAGGGATAAGTCTTGTCCATCCGTATCTTCAATTATTAGACTGGTATAGTTCTGATTGCTAATCCCAAAAAACTCAAAGAAAATTGGATATAATTCAGTGCAAACACAATAAAACCAACTATGCACCTGGCAAAGTCAATATATGGGACAAACACTCAGTAATGTAATATACAGCCAGTTTATGGTCAGAATATTGGGCAATTAAGAAACAAACTCTGTCGAAATCAGAATGTTGACATTAATGAGATGGATGAGTGGAAATATGTTAAAAGAAAGAATAAGAAATGAGTGCATGCAGAAGATTTAGAGGCATGTTCAATTAAGAAGGACAAAATAAGGAGAATCAAGTTAGATGGTTCACATACAGAGGAGATCAATTTAAGTGTGCCAGTTAGGAGTATTGTTGTTGTTGTGACCTAAACAAACATGGACGAGGGAAATTAAAAAGGATATTTAGTTGTCAATTTAACTATGAGATAGCCCTCAACAAAACTGATAAAGGATTCATGTAGCCAATCCCAAAGATTTTAGGATAAAGGCTTTGCTGCTGCTGCTGTTGTAATTGTCAAATGCATGGTTTTTTTTTTTTTTTTTTGTGGGTGGGTGGGTGGGGGGGGGGGGCAAATTAACAAAATGCAAAAACAGATTCATAATGCAAATGTAATGGATATTTATGAATACCAAATGCATTTAACGTTTACAGTACCTACTTCAAATATTTGTTAGGAGCCTAATATGTGAATTGTGATTATGCTTTAACGACAACACCAAACATTAAGTTTATACACATTGCTTTACTAAAGGGCTGTCTGGATTAAGTGGGCGGAATTGAGGAAATGGGGAATGTCATTTGTCACTTTTGTTGTCCATCCAAACACTGGAAAAGAAAAATGAGAAAACCTTTTTTTCATTTTTCTTTTCCCTTTTACACAATCATTTTCTCACTTTCAGGGTACTACAATTAATTTTGTGGTCATGTAACTCTCATTTGTAATAAGTTGTAGCTCAAAATAGGTAATTTTGTGGTTATGTAAATCCCACTTGCATTCTAATTACAGTCCAATTTTTTTATAATTAATGTTATTTTAATATTATTTTACGGTCAACTTTGTGGTTAACTTTTTCACTTCCACTTCCACATTACTAATCAACACACCGGAAAACACAATATATTTTTCCACTTCTACTTTCCAACTACCAACCAAATACCGGAAAAGATACACACAAATTCTCATTTTCCAAAGATAAAAAACATAATTCTCACTTCCACCCACTTCCTTGAATCCAAACAGCCCGCAAAATTAATTGATATTAAGTGCCCCTGTGTACCAAATTGAACGATGACAGAAAGCACATCAAACTCAAAGCGAAAACGGCACTAAAGTAAATTGAAGAACAAGTCAAAATGACTCGAGGGTCAAGATTCAGCATTGAAGACTATTGTTTGTCGCAACGGTAAAATCATTTTTAGCAAAAAGTCTCAGGTGATTTCTTGTGGAAACTTCTCATATATGCTAATTAGTAATTATGCAAGATGCGGCTAGACCAAGTGGTATGCCAATCCTTCCACTGATCGCAAGAGAGAGATTTGCTACATCGGCCGTCCATTTTGTAACTAATTGACGCATAGGAAAGATAAGTCAAACAGTCTAAAGATGGTTTTTAGGCACCCCAGATGATGTAGATTAATTTCAACAAAGTCATCTTGATTATATAATTCAAATTAACATAACCCCAATACGAATATGCTATAGGATGAAAATGACAAAAAAAATAAAAGTTTGAACTAAAACCAGTTAGGCTTCTTGATTCTCTTCCACAACTTGGATGGGGTAACTGATAGACATTATATGGCTCTAGATTTTCACGAGTACATGAGGAAGGTTAGCCAAATGCAGTCATGGAAATCCTAGAGAACTAGGTGCAGTGGTGGAGCCATGATTTTCTTGAGCAGGCACAAGGGTCTGCACTCTTACTTCTCACTTCTCATGTGAATGGAGAAGCAACTCATAGTGCAATACAAGGATGTTAGTATTAAGATACATCTCATGTTGGGAGTAATAAATAGTAACCAATATTGTGAACAAAAAAGTCACCAATTCATTAACCCCCAACATTTAAGACAATGTCACCAAAAAATGTGGGTTGTTTAGCGTCAAGTTCAACATTAAATGTCAAAATCCAGAGAGCATAAGTGAAGAGTTCTTCAAGATTCTGAAAAGTAAAACAAACAAGTTCATGGCTCTAAGGCCAAAGACTCAAGGGCTCAAGAAGAAAACCTGAAGGGTGATGATATTGATCTTTCTGAAAATAAATATGAAACAGCAGTATCAAGCAACCATGCAAACATAATGTAAGTTGTTCACCATCAGAACGATAAAGAATTTTCCTAGTCCATATACCAGTAGAGATCCTTCAAGGCACTGGGAAAAAGAAACTACATGGATATTAAAAGATACTACAAAACAGCAGGTAAAAGACCTGAACCAACATCTAAGGCACGCATGCCAGGCTTCAGATGCTCCTCAGAAGTTCTAGACAAGCTGCATGCATATGTGGTGCGGATATAGTTGCATTGAAACCTATTGGCAAAGGGTTGTCATCATAAGGCGAGATCCTAGTTGGTACAAATAAACCCCTATCAATGATTTCCATTACTTCCGCAACTTTCTTTGACTTGATTGTGCCATTTCGCTTCAAATACTCCACTAGTGCTTTGTTCTTTTCAGTTGACCCTCCAGTTGAATGATTCTGTAGTCAACAAAGAAGACCATCAATGCAAATATATGAAAATATATTTATGGATATACACCATAGTAATATTAGCAAGAGAAGATTTAGATTTTTTATATCTGCACTAAATATACATTTGAATGCAAAATGAACAAGATCAACACAACAGCCAACAAAAGTTTTGGTTATGAAATAGCTAAAACAAAAGAGGTTGGGAGAGATCATTATTAACTTTCAAATGGTAACAAATTGTTATCTTTATAAGGGTTATTGATGTCTCTCTTATTCGGGTATTTGTAGATTTAATTTGTTTGTTTAAATACTTATCAATGGACTGATTTTGATGCAGTGATTTGGCATTGGAATGGTAATGATGTTTTCTCTGTTAGTTTCTTATTATAAATTTCTCAATTTTAGTGGCGTTTTAGCTGCTTGGAGCAAGATTATTTGGCAAATATTACTCCTTTAAATGTAAGGATTTTAATTGGCTTGTTGCCCAAAATAAGCTGTTAACTGTGGATAACTTGGATAAGCAGAACATAGTTGTTCGAACTACATGTGTTTTTTGTAATAGACATGATGAGACCACTTACTGTTTGTTTATTTCTTGTCCTAATTTAGATATTTTCTGGAATTTCTTTTTATGAATGTTTTCATATTAGGAGGAAGCCTAAATCTCTGTTTGATTGGTGGACTAACTAGAGAAGAAAGTTTATTAGGAAAAGAAATCATACGCTTTGGGATATGCTCATGATGGCTATGGTGTGGGTTATTTGGAATGAGAGGAATAATAGAATTTTTAATCATAAAGTTGTGTCCTCTATTGATTATTTGATTATGTTCTATTTTTATAGATTTTTGGGCAGGTCATCTCCCTCTTCCAAGAAACGCAAGGTGGACACTTCTTTGATTACTAATGCTCGAAAGAATGCATGGACTCTCCTGATGGTTTGAGGGCTTGTAAGTTTTCTCTCAGCAGTGCTATTGTGCCTATTAGTGGTTGCCAGTTTTAAATATGGCCCGATATATCGGTATATTGACTGAGATTCCGGTATTTTATCCAAAACAATACGATAAGCGTAAAGTTTTTACCGATATGAGTTGATATATCGTCACGTGACCGATATATCGACCGATATCCGAGATGAAAATATCCGACATATTGCTACGTGGACGCACTTGAGAAGCTTCTACGAACGCACTTGAGGAGCTTCTATAAAAGTAAGTATTTCTATGAGTTTATGACCTTAAACTTACTTTAGTAGTTTCATATGATTTATATAGGCAATCACATGCATATTCTTCATTCGGTATGACGTACGATTTGACGTCCGGTATTTAGTACCATATCGCGATATATCATCCGGTAACCGGTATCCGACATATAATTTTGCAAACTGATATATCACCGATATCCAATATTTAAAACACTGGTGGTTGTGGTCTTGGTGTTGGGATTGACAATTCTTGTGGTACACTGAAGACTTGATTGTGTAGTAGTGGCTCTGTTCGTTAGGAGGATTATCTGTTTTTTTTTTGCTTTAACTGACACCTGGTTATAATTAGTTTTTATATAGGATGTTTTACATTGGTTTACCTTGGAGCTGGTTGTATTTTGGGAGCTCTTTAGGTGTTGGTTGTTCTGACAGTATTGAACCTTTTATTTCTATTATATATACTAATATGCTATGGCTGCTTTGGCTCCATCCTATATTCTCAAAAAAAAAAAAAATTTGTTATCTATAAAGTATAAAGTATCCAAGGAGAAAAATGGTGTTTCTGTCAGAATTTTTCACTCAGAGGAAATCGAATAAGCTTAAACATACAAGATTTGCATGAGCAAGCTCCCCAAAGACAAAAAAAACTTACATGAGGGCAAATTGAAGAACATGTCCAGACATGAACATCCGAGTCGAACACCATTTGATGTAAAAACCTTGTTCAACCTTTTGATGTACTGTCCACTTCTTTCTATAGGAAAGCAACCTGTCTTTGACCTAAAGTCACAACCACTAGCTCCCAGAAAACTTAGTTGGAGTCTTTTTTAGTCGTCACTTCATCCGGTTTTAATGTTTGAATGTTCCTGCCTTTTATGAACAGCAAACACTCAATGTACTTTCCTCACCTTTAAATTCTGGATTCCCAAACCTCTTTCCTAAAAGCTTTCAAAGAGTACTGATATATGCATGCATGTCGTACTCAGTAAGTTGAGCAGACTTTTTGTATATAGGAGTGAGAACTCGCTCGCACTTAGGGGTCGTTTATTGATCGAAGAAATCCCAAAGTCACCGAAGTAGCACTTCGGGCTCTTCAGATGTTTGTTTAGCTTGGAAGAGAACATCGGAAGATGTTGATTGGACTTTAGGGAATCCAATGTGGATCGTATGTAGCAGGTGCCACATAAGACTACTTCAACATTTGTATTCGAGAGAAAATGCTTGGAAGACATATAAAAAGTGGAGTCATTTTTATACTTTTTTGTTAAAATTAACTTATTTGTGAGAATCCTAACACTTAACATTAAGTTATTTCTATATTTAAAAGAGGTCCCTACATAGCAAACGAACACTTGAATTGTTCACCAAAGTACCCGAATACCCTTGAAGTACTTCAGAATTGTAGACGAGACTTCACAGACTTCAGACTCTTCCAAGTAAACAGATGGCCCCTTGCTCCATGTGTTTGTGTGAGTGGGGTTGTGTAGGGTTTCTTCTTCGAGTCCTTATTTTCTTCCTTATCACCTATCTGTTTAGGCAAAGAATGACCAAACTGATTAGGGATTGACTGAGACTGGCTTCGCTCATGCATGCACACAGAAAAAGCATGTATGGACACCAACCTTGCCCTTGTATCCTTTTCTAGGAGGCCAGTCTTAGACTCACTAAAAGTGGTTTATGTTGGGTATTTGCTAAAATATTAGCAGCCTCCCTAAACTCCTCTCATTATCCCTCTCTTGTCCCCCCTTTTTCATATATTTTTCATATTTCTGCTGCACACTTAATATGATAGAAGGTTAGAAGCTCATAAAGATGCAAGATACTGTCCTCGTCCTTGTTCTAGAGAGTCTCAGGGTATTTGTGCTCAGTGTATCTAGTCAGTGATTCTGCACTATCTGTCATTCTCTTCCGACATTCCCCCGCCACCCTCATCCTCCTACTAGAACACATTTCTCCTATTTTCATTAAAGCTTACACCTTAGCTATCATTTTCATTCAAGTTCTAGATATTAGCCTTTCGTAAGCTAGTGACTTTTTTCTTGAAGCAAAAGCTAGTGATTGTTTCCCAAAGCCTTTTCTGTTGGATTTGAAGGCTTTGAAGCCAACTCAATAGTTTGTTAGAGAGACACCACTAACAGAAGTTTAGCTAATATGCTTAGCAACATCAGGAAAGACCCAAATATTCGGTACAAAATCATTGTCCCTTCTTGCATCAATCCAGGTGAAAATCATGCATTCATGTGCCTGAAACTTCAGATAACCTTCTGGTCAAATAACACATCTAACTCTTACAGAAAAAAAATTGGACCAACTTTTCTCCTCTTGCATCAACAAAGATGGGGAGAAGACACCACACCCAAATAGTATAACAAGCCCCATTGATCAATCGGATAATGATGCTTAGCACATTAGCCATATATATTATTCCAATTAGATTCACTTTCATGATAATGTACACAAAAAATCGGATCAAGAGCAAGAGCACTTATTTCTAAATTATATATAAAATAATCTAGTTCCCTATATCTTACTCCATGAATTGATTCTACGATTCTCTAATCGCCAGCAAACAAAAATCGATCTTTACTCTCTGTAATTTTGGGGATTAGATCCAAAATATTAAGAGAGGGATCACAGGGATTAGAAATGAACAAAATTGATCAACTTACTCGAGAGAAACGATTAAGAAATAGGCGTAGTACCTCCATTCCCAGAGACCGAGGAATTTCGAGGAGAGCTGCTTGCTTGCTGATCGGTGTTGCTGATGAGAGCGGAGCAAGAACAAGAACAAGGAATCAAGTGGCTGCGTCGGTTTAACGCAAAACAAGTTGGAGAATTTATTTCTTTATGCCTTCATTCCAACATCACTGTAGGTGGGACCCATTAGGTGCCAACGAACAATCTAGATTCTATTTATAAGTTCGATTTTTTATGCTAGAATTGGGGCGGTGGAAACCGAGATCAGGGGAGGCCGGCGGCGGCGGCGAACACGAAGGTAAGGGTGACGGTTTTGCCCGAGGAGGAGGAAGAGAAAGAAGACGAGGAAGAAAAAAGGAAGAGGAGGTGAAGGAAGGAAGGAAGGGAGAGGGCGGGAAGAAAGGAGGGGGGATAGCTGGCTTCTCTCTCGCTCTCTCTCCCCCCCCCCCTGTGCTGATAAAGACAGACAGACGGACGAGAAAACTTTGTGAAGGAGTCAAGAGAGAGGATCTCACTTCACTCGATTTTAATAAAAAATTCAAAACGTACTGATGGAATACCAATTAATTAAATTAAAAAATTAAATAAAAACCACTGGCTCGTTTTTCCTTTTACTTTTCTATATTTAAAATAAGAAAAATATTTCGGTGCATCTCAACACTGCCTTGGGAATGCCCCGATAAAGTGGACGGGGACAGTTCCCGATCCCTAACCAAAGGATGTTCCCCGCGTGTCCCTTCTTCACCCCAGTGGTCGCCATGTGCCCATAAACTCCACCCCCTGTCGTGGTCTCTTTCACGTCGCATGTCCCAACGAACAGTCGTCGTCACGTAGTCATCGAGTCCTTTGTCGCCATTTGATGTCAACGTGGAAAAGAAAGCGAAGGGAGAAGGGGAGAGAGAAAAGGAGAGGGAGGAAGGGAAACGGGGCGTTGAGGCTGAGAGAAGACAAATAGGGGACAGATAGAGGGGGAATTATGGGAGTAGACAGTAGGCCTGTTACCAGCTGTGAGAGAGAGAGCGAGAAAGGGTTGTAAGCCTGCTGCACTATCGAGGAGGAAGAATGAGGGGTTACAGAGAGAGGTGGCGGTGGGTGAGAGAGGAGATGGATGGAGAGACAGAGAAGGAGTGATGGCCAGAGTGGAAAGAGGGAGAGAGGGAGAGGGGGAGACAGGCGTGGCTCAGGCTAAGTGTGAGAGAGACAAGATGGGGGAGTCTGGGGAAGAGAGAGACAGAGAGAGGGTGTAGGTTCAGGTTTTTTTTTTGTCGTTGGGTATATACGTGCTACCCATACCTCAGATCTGTTCCCATAACCCACTCCTGAACCAGCTAACCGCCGCCCGATTGGATTTTCCAATCGTTAGCTGCATTTACATCCAATTCAATTTTGAAATGAATTCGATGCATAATCCTCCCCCTCCCTCATTCATTTTTCTCCAACCTCTTTTTCTTCTGTCACTCTCTCTCGTTAAATCCAACAACCTCTATTTCTCTTTCTCTCTCCCCCTCATTATACCCAACAACATCATCTCATTAATTCAAAAGAATTTCTCTCTTTTCCTCTAAGTACTGCATGTTTGGTTTGCTGTAAGTGGGAGGATAAGGTGTAAGTAGAAAATTGGGAGAAAAAGGTGAGAAAATGTGGGAATTGAAATTTGTGTAAGTTTTCTGGTGTTTGGTTGTAATGTAAAAGTATAAGTGAAAGAGCATAATGTATTTTTCGGTGGTTTGGCTCGTAATGTGAAAGTGTAATACCCCGTTCCCGGAATACGTACTTAGTTGCGTATTTCAGTTTTCGATCGTATTTTTCGATTTACTTCCTGTAATTGACCGATTTTAATTTTAAATATTATATCCTAATATTTTAGATTTTATATGATTTTCTGGAATTTTCCTGAATTTAATTGAAAATCTTCAAAACCGGTGTCGGTCAATACCGCTGGCCGATTCCCGGATTTTTAATTTACAAACGGTTTAGAATTTCTAAAAGTGCCTTTAGACATTATTTCTTAAAATCACATTTCCTAGCTAAATGCTTTTTCTGAGGATTTTATGAATTTATGAAAATTCCACCGGTGTCGGTATCGACCGGTATCGCCGGAAGATTCCAGGATTTTTATTTTGAAAACTACTTTATATTTTTAGAATCCAATTTCACCAGACGTCTTAGAATAATATTTACTATTTTTGAGAATTTTTCGGAAGGATTCTGGAACAGTCGATTTTCGCGACTATATTATAATATTATTATTTTTAATCCTTGCTTTTCTTTCCTTCTCTTCCTTCCTTTTCTTTTCCCGCCAACTCCCACGCCAGCCCAGCAGCCCACTCCCCTCCACGTGGGCCCGGTCAACTCCCCATCACATCCCCATCACCATCACACTCTCTCTCCCCTTTTCTTTTTCTTTTCTTTTCTTTTCTTTTTCCCTTCATTCTTTCCTCTCCTCTTCTTCCTCTCCTTTCTCTCCATGGGGGAGCCCAGCCGACCCCCCAACCTCCGGCCAGCCACCTCTCCGCCGGCGCTCCGGCCATGACGCCGGCGAGGGCCCCAAATTCCGGCCTAGCTCCTTCTCCTTCACCACCAACCACAAAACCACCACTACACCCACCTTCTTCTTCATCACCATCTACTTCAAATCAACCACCACCACCACCATCTACTCCACCCAAATACCACCACCTCAACCACCCAACTCCCCTTCTTCCTCCCACCACCTTCAACTCCTCCACCACAAAGAAATCCCCCATAAACCCAAACCAACTTTTCCCCTTTCCCCCTTTTTCTCTTTGGGGTGGCCGGAGCCACCCCCGTCTTGGGCGCCGCCGGCGGTGGCCGGCGGCTGCGGGCAGCCAGGGCCCACCTGGGCCCCTGTGCGTGGCCTGAGAGGGGGGCAGACCCCCTCTCTCTCTGTTTGCAGGGGGCAAAGCCCCTGGTTTCTTTTGCTGGAGGGGCAAAGCCCCCCTCCTGTGTTCTGTGAGGGGCGGTGGCCCCCTCTCCTTCTCTGCCGGTGGCCGGCGCCGGCCGGCGCCGCCACCTGGCCGGCGGCAGGCCCTGGCGCCCCCCAGCAGGGGGCGCTGTGCTCGGGACCAGAGGAGGGGCAAAACCCCTTTCCCCCCTTTTTTTCTCTTTCCTGGATCACTCTCTCTCTCTCTCTCACTTGGATCTCTCCCTCTCTCTAGACCTCCCGGTCTCTCTCTGAGGGATTCGCTGACGCGGATCTCACCCCCGCGCGCAGGCGTCCCCTTTCAACGCGACCTTCGCGTTATCGTCTCGTCGCGACGCGAGGCTAATACCCGCGTCTGCGATCTCCTCGTGCTAACGCGACACGGGCCCCACGTCCGCGTCCGCGTTCTCCTCGTGCCTTGATTTGAACGCAGGTCTCGAACCCCGCGTTGTGGTATCTTCGCAACGCGACTCCCGCGTATGCGACCCTCGCGTCTTGCTGTCAAGCCCGCGTTTCCTTGTGTCTCATCCTC